>JACXSJ010000867.1:0-53225 GCA_014851325.1 Pentalonia nigronervosa | reverse complement strand
GTGCTGTGTCTGCTTTCATAGATTGTTAACTTTTTTTTCTTATTTTTATTAGTTTTTAACGGCTATTCTATACAAGTAGGTACAGTTTGTAATTTATTCGTATCCCGAAGCGATCGTTAAAACGCTCTTCGCGTAATTTGCCAATATTCTACTTCCAAATCATTTCGCTGTACAATAACAATCTGTTAACTGCTTCAGTTATAATTGGACAAATAAATTTCAGACAAGTAAATAAACAACTATTTCGTAATTAAAACTGTCGAATTTTTAAGAGTATATTTTATTTTACAGTAAGTGCAACTTAGCGTCTTTGCCACCGAAGTGTAAGCAATCCGACTGCGTCAGATTGCGGACAATATGCCAGCAGTATTATCAGGTAGGCAATCCACTTGGCGACATAAAATCGACCTCGAAAAAAGCAAGGTTTTCCAAATAAATTCCATCCTATATTTGTATCAAATTTCCATAAAAAAAAAATTATATCCAATCATAATAAACTATTTTATTTTCTGCAACCAATGACAATCATATATTATTTATATAACAAAAATTATTCAATTTTTGTAAGTTGAAACAAAATGTATGTGTGAGCCAATATTTTGGAGTTAAATTCTGGGATGAAAAGTAGTCTAAGTTATTTGCCTTTGTATAACGACTAAGTTTTAAGGATAAATATCATCAAGATCTGTTCAACGGTTGAGGAGTCAACATAAGTCACGAACAATTAGACATTCATTTTTATATATTAGATAATATCATATTAAATTTTTAAAATATTTATTCATAATATACATGATGACTCACCAAGTATGCTCACCTCTTTTTTCTTCAACAATGCAGTTATTAAAACTCTGATTTTTAGAATTTTCAAATATTTACTTTGAGACTATATATTTTAATATTCCTGAGATTTTTTCTACTACTTAAGGAGTATATTGTGGAGATACAAACTTCTGTTTTACAAATAAGAACCCCATTTTCTATTTTAAATTATTTGGCAGATAATCAAAATAATAATGGGCTTGGAAAATATAGACTATGGTGACATTTTTAGTAATTAATATTAATTTATCAAAATCTATAATTTGTAAAAATGTTCCAAGTATAATAAATATTAGATCCAATATTAGAAATATTTTATTTTTTGTAAATCCAATTTTTAGGATTATTATTCTTTGTATAAATATCTAAATATATGAATATATAAAGTTTAAAAATATACAAATCATAAAGAAATTAAACGATTTATCGCCGTCCTTTGTATCATAAACACATTTTTCTATGCACACAATATAATTGTTTCTAGACACATAAATAAATAAATAAATAAAAGTACAATTTATTAATATTGTACCTATAATAATATGAATATTATATAATATACGTATGGCGCAGGCAATTATATGTGCAGTTGGCTTGTCGGCTGCTACGGCTTGGTGGTCGGACTCTGTCGGACCCGCAATAAACCGTCTTCGTCCGTTAAACTCAATGTAAAACGGATTTTTTAATTTTTACACTCGCGGCAAAAAAAAAAAAAAGCAAATGTAACGTATTATTGGCGGGACATATATTGCGGTTAACAAATATGGGAGACGTGGGCTCTTTAGCACCTATATAACGCGTGTGTAAGTAGTATGTATATAGTAGACGACGAGTATATATCGGATTGTAGACAAAGAGAGAAGAAGAGTTAAAAAAAAAAAACTGGTTGTCTCGTTAGAAATTACCATGCCCATTGATTTATACATTATAGTCACAGCAATATCCACGAACACACACACACACACACACACACACATACACAACGATCTTTATTGCTCTGTGGAATACATTACAGAATAATATTTCACGCCTATAGTGTATTATTTATATTATATATACACACGCACAGACCAATATACACCCGATTCAGTGACCTACGTATATTGTATACAGGGCGATTGGCCAAATATTATGATGATCATCCCTCCTTTTTATCCGTTTAATATTGCATTTATTAAAACTCTGATTTTTCAATATTTTCGATACAGTTAAATTATTTGACCGACAGTTTTTGATTATTATTTGGTATAGGTAATTCCTACTTTTTTGAAAGTAAGTTAATATGTTTAATTAAAAATACCTTTTTAGGTATTCTATTTTATTGGCATTTATCACCTTAAATGTAGACATTTTTAAACCATTGTTATAAGTTGTAACATAATATATAGGTGTTACCAATACCTATACTAATTATTATGTTTTAACAAATTTCTATTATGAATAATATTTCCTCTAAGTAATAGACGTAATTATAATGATTGTTTATTTTTATACAAGCCATTAAATGGAACCATTAACTGCCCTGAGCTTTTGAGTCTTACTGGTATTACAGCCCCTACGGTTAATACTAGACATAACGCCTTATTTCAAATTGTACATATAACAAACATCTATCCAACTTTAATTTTTTTCTTTAATGATAGTTGTAAATTAAAAAAATTGTTATTTGTCCATTAATTCTATGCTATGTGTTATCCTTAACCTATGTTATATGTATCTCCTGTACTATTTGTCCTATGTAGTGAATGTCACCGTCAATAAATATATGCATGGTCTAAAATCTATATACATATGAATGATTAAAATTAAATAATCCAAAACTATATCTACACGGAGTAATAATTTTTGGTCAAATCGACCGTTTGTAGGTTTTAATATATTAAATTCATGGCATATAGTGTTTACGCGTAAACTCGAATCGCATTCAGTACATAGACGGACCGAAACGGAAAAACATATATATATATTCTATAAACGTGAAGGAGAAATACATGCAAAGAACATATTATCAAGTCTTTGGACCAATATATTGGTACACTATCTATAGGTGTGTCACGTCAGAGGCACGAATTATCGTTACGTTACCGTACAAGACGATACTGTTTTTAAAACACGTGTTAATTTCATTCGCTCTGTAATAAATCATCGAGTTCATCTGTTTACACAACTGTAGTTCTTTAAAAGACCGTCAACAAATCATTTATGCATCGTTTTATTTTGTGTAGTCGATTTATCAACCATTATGGGGTCCGAAACATGGCTTGGAAAGTCTAAGACCTTAAAGAACTTAAAGTTGTTTTTGTTTGCATATTTTTACACTTTTCACTTAACATTTAAGTTTTATAATTGATACATTTTGTATTTAGTTAATCCATAATATGTAATTAGTTAGTATTTTTATTATTGAACCATAATGCATCGTTTTACACGACAATATTGGTTGTATTTAAATAAACACGAGAAAATAAATACAATTTATTCAAGTTTGATAAATTGAATTATGAAAATTATACTGTAATAATATTTAAATGCCAAGAATGTGTCCATGAAACGAACGTATGGCCACATGAGACATGTTATTGTGTCCATACACAATAATGTTTTAACGACATATTTATATATTCATATTAATAATAAACCACACGTGAATACATCTACATATACATTATACATAGGACTTGCATGCGTGTGGTAAATAATATAGTATATTAAGTAATAATGTAATATTATTATTTATAACATTATAAATTGTCTTATATTTGATTACTATATTATAATTTAATCATGTTGTTGATAATTCTAATGCAACAGCCAACAATATATTCAATGATATTTTCTAATTTAATTAAACTGTTAAATATAGTCTTAACAAAAAATAAATAAATAATTTTCTTATAATTACAAATTCTATTATTAAATATCTACTCCCTAGACCTAAGTACTAAGAACGTGCTGATTTATTAACTATTATTAAGTAGTACGTATACGTTGTACTTAGATATATACAATATGTATGGCCTGAAAGGCCTATAGCTTAATTATATTTAAATAAACCTTTCAAATAATATAAGCAATATTTATTTACCATACATATACATACATTCAAATAAGGCATATGGTTATATATAGGTATAATGTGGATATTATATAAACATAATATACATATATAATTGTATAAAGAACTAATAGATTTTTTTTATCATTTCTAAAAAAAAAACATTATTTCTTGAAATTGTAAATGTTAATTCAATTTTAAGATCGGTAAATACGATTACACTCGAAAATCTTCTGTGTATAGTGTATCAGTATTATACAAAATATACAATTGTAAAATACAATAGCTTTTAAATCTAAACACTTTTAAAAATTGTACGCCTTAAATTATATTCTTATTAGTTTACTGTACATCCGTACTCGATTAGAAACTATGTGGTGTTGTGGTTAGAAAGTCAATTTGTGAAAAATAATCTTGATTATTTTCTGTACGAATATATACGAATATATTATTAATATGTTAATATATTATGTACGAATATATTATTTAATCCACCAATGGATAATCAAATAAATCGATATCTATTATAGAGCGAGTTTTATTTAATTTATTTGTGGCCGTTATAAATAGGTATGTTTAAAATTTAAACGCATTATTACTAATACTTACGGCATAATAATGTATACCACTGTACTTATGAAATATTTAATATAACTTCCATCTAGTGCTTATTTCGTCATTTATTTAGCTTAGTTAGCTATTTTCCAACCAACATTTTTATTTATATTAAACATAATTTCATTTTATGGTTTATAAAAATAATATCATAATGTAGTCAATGAAATAAATTGCTTTTAAGCCACTATATAATCACGATTTGATTAGTCTCGGTTAAAATAAATAACTTGTCTAATTTACTATTTTTTATTATCATACTTAGTTAACAATGAGGTTTAAATTATCCGGTTTCACGAGTATCATAATATAATTAATTTTTCATTTCAATTACATTCTGTATAATGCATAATATGTACGATGTGCTATGCACAATATATTTAGTACTTACTTATATTGTTAAATATATATATATACAATAATCTATACAGTATAATGTACTTAATAGCTATAATCGTTCCAATTTACAAAATAAAATGGTTTAGTTCAGACGCTGAGTATTTAAATCTATATTTGACAAATTTAAAATTTGAACACTTTGTATCCGCTGTTATATAGTATGGCTATAATGTTATATAGTTATTACTTATTATATATATATTACACCGTTTAAAAGGTCATATCTTCTCGGTCAATAATCATTATTATATGGTAGTATTCAAACGAGCATCGTACAATAGTTTAACGTGAGCCGAGTATAATACTTGTTCGTAGAAAATCGACTTCAAACGATTTAATATAATTAATTATGATTCCCTTTTGCTGAAACAAGGTTATATCCCTCAAAGTGAGGTAGGTGCCTAAGTTAAGAATATTGGGTAGTGTTTATAGGTACCTATATACTAACGCGTGAAGTATAAATTTTCTGTTGTCGATTTATTTGATAATCTTATAATGTAATCTAAATTCTGATAATACTACCTAATGCATTTATGGCTATAGCGTTTTTTTTAAAATATAAACGTTGTCGGCTGAGATACCTCGTTGATCCTCGGGGGCTCCGATTCGGTTGGTATATTATGATACATTATTATTATTATCGGGCACATGGGGTTTCGGACACGGTCGTTATTCCGTACGTCCATTAAAATGATTCATAGCTTGCTCGTGTACACGGTGTGTGTATAATACATGTATGTAAGGTGTGACAAGTTAATAGATAAGCGTATAATTGACGACGTGTATATTATATACGTACCTCTATCTATATTCCGTATATGTGCAGCCGGCGACGACGAGAGGCAATTGGTAAAACTTACCGCGGGCCCCGGCGGTGGACATTTTTTCCTACTTAACGTATTAACGTCTGTGATGAGTTTTTTGCCTCCGGCAAAGGCGAGTAGTGTATAAACATATATAGTTATAATAGTTATAATATCAGTAAAGAACAAATTAGCTGCTCGAGTGTATATTATACGTTCCACGTAGTTACTTGCTACTATATATATTATCATACTGTTGTAGTATAATTAGACGTGTAAGTACGTAAAACGTGTACTGTACGCTTTCGTAATTATCGCATTAAACAGAGATAATAATGTCCATAATATAGTGTGTACACTGTATACCTATGAAATGCACATTGTAAATAGTAAAATATGACCGTTGTTGATACCCATATGATATCGACTGATGTTTAGGTGGGGTTATTCGTGGACGAGAATGAACAGAATAAATATTCTTTACTGAAATAAGATTACATGTATCTGCTAATTCGACGTTAAGTGTGTAATATAATAAAAAAAATCACGATTTATACGACCTGGCCGGATGAACGTTTTTAATAACTTTATCTTGAGGTTTTACGGCTTTTATATTGCCAGATTTCGTTTTGCTCCCCGTGGTTTTTCAAAATCCAAAACTGGTCGGTGTGCCCATAAGATTTTTTCCTACATATGTATTATATACTCTACTATAATCGTAATCAATGTTTTCTTGGAATACATTTTTCTCCGTACAAAAGAAGATTCAACAATAAAAATTAATTTGTTTTGTAGAACATAATAAGGTAAGGAGACGTAAAACATTGATATTTTTTTTTTGTAAAGTCATTGAAAATATTTTTTAGCGTAAGTATTCGTATTATTCACTGGTCGTTGTAATGGAGTAAACTATATATATATATAAAATTGGTATTTCTGTATACAAAACTTAAATTTAAAAAAAATTATTGATTGTTGTGTAGTTTTACATTTTTCTATTTTAACGTAGATATAACATATTATATACATGCATACCTATAAACGCGTATCGAATATTTAGTATGATTTTTAAAAAAGTATTGTTATTTTTATTTCTTAGTTCTTACCCCATTATATCATCACCATCAACTTAAACGATCAAGTTAAATATAAAAATATTAAATAATAACACCCCTCATGTTGGATTTTATATACAATAGGAAGAAGCCACGGAAAAAAAAACAATATTAATGGCCACCATTATTAACTCTGTCTATATGCTGGAATAAATTATAGAGCGACTGTGTGTGTATTATTATACGCAGAAGAATTTATTTGTTTATTATTATTATTTTTTTTTTATTACTCCCATAAAAATGATATTGGCTTTGTATATATATTATGATGTGAGGACGATCGGTGTGTCTTATAAAACGGCAATAATATAATAGAGGAATACTATATTATACATAAATATAATATGTGTACATTATTACGTATACCTATATACATTTTCTTTTAATATTCGCTGTACATTTAATATCATATTATAATATACAGAGATGGATGCGTGTTGATAAGGCGTTAGGAAAATAATATAAACATACATAGGTACATAATACGCACGTGTATATATTATATAATGTAATATGAATTTGTGTGTGTGTTTTGCCCCGGAGTGATATTATTATTATTACTTCCATCGATAAATAAGTCAAAACCACGGTTTGCCTCCAGCTGAGATGGACGACGTTCCGGATAGGCGTTTCGAATAATATGCGCTTAATCATGTACAACTGTACAAGTAATATTATGTGACCGAATACTATTATAAAAATACTATTAGACTATTATACTTAAAAAAGTATACTATTATACCTATGAAGAAGGTTCATTTCCTTTTACTTATGAGTTGTATTTACAACATTGTCTAAACAGTTCATGTATACAAAATATAATTTAGAGTCGTAAATGGTTTGTTAAGTAATGCATAAGCATAGTATAATCGTTTAAAATGACATTGTATTTTTATAGTGTGTAACAACAATATTATGCATTGAATATTTCACCTAAACAGATGATTTAAAAACGATAGTCGATAAACGGTATGTGAAAACACAACTGTATTATACACCTAATGAGGTTGTGCTGTAGCGATCGCGTAAAACATTTTCGATTAAATCGGAAAAATAGAAAAGGTACACCTACAAATGTTTCTCTAAAGAAAGGCACGTGACATTTTAGAAGCACAAATAATTAGGAACTTAAACTAAAAACGTAGAAATCACTGTATCTTTATGGACATTTAATGTCAAACGAGAATAACTGCAATAATAATATATAATCTCAAAAAAGAAAGAAAAAATATTTTAAGTTTTTAAGTTCAGTTATAAAGGCATCATGATGATGATCTTTAGATGTATGATAATTCATAAACATGCAGGATATTCATATAACGTGTATAATATAGTAATATACACATAAAATTGTGTTTTGTACATAGGAAATTCGAGATAACTAACTTTCTACAGGTTTTTTTTTTTATTTTTAATAGTAATATCATTCTTGGGTAGGTGTAGAATTAGTGAAATAACTTAAAAGGATCGAAAACATAAATTAAAAGTATTTCTAAAACCACTTGATATATTGTTATTTTTGTTGGTATAAGGCGACCGCGGTTGGAAATTGAATGATTTGATAACGCGTTTTCCAGAAATCCACGTAATATATACATGTACCACCATGGGACCACCTGCTTATTTTATTATATTATATTCGCCGAAATGACTTGCGCGTTATCTACCTCCCCTTTTGTATATTATAGTGCGTATGGAAGAAGGTCAGTGTGAGAATTTGGAAGAGTGCGAGAGGGTTGATTGTAAACTAGAAAATTAATTACATTTACGAACTGATCAAGGGTCGATTGTCTGAAACGTGACATTAAATACCTCGGGGTATAGGTACCGGCCACCAGTGGCGTGCAGAACCCTTTTTGTACGTGGAGCCAAATTTTTTAAACCACCCACCCAGCCACCCCCATCTACTAATAATATCGGTTAGTTTTCTGAAGAAACTACATAAATATCATAACATTTTATGAAAAAACATTATTTTACACAAAAAACACCATTCACCACCAACACTCACCCGATTTTCATATGATGCCTAGGTCCCATTTGTGATATGTCTGCACGCCCGGCCGGCCGGCCGCTATATACTGCAGAGTGCTGACTCCTCTCACTGGACTAAAATAAACATGGTGAACTAGACGTGCGACAGTAAAAAAACAAAATCTTTTAAGTGATAAAATGATCACCCCGTATATTCTACACATGATGATATTATATTATACGAGTGGGCGCATCATATACGAGTTTCGAGAAAGGAGACATCACACTGACACATTGCAGCATTATATATACTGTAATACCGACTATAATATATCCCACACCCTCTGAAACGGTGCAGGGGTGGCGTGTAATTGTGTATTATATTATACGCGACACTGTTGCTCTAATCTGATGAGAGATGATAATAATATTATAAATAATGTTAAATGTAGCTGTCTCGATGTTGACAATTGCTATTTTAAAAAAAAAATATAAAAAAGCAAATAAATAAATACAAGAGATCCATAGCCATCGTTCCGAGAAAAGCTATAAAACGTAGCCGATTGCTTTTATATGTATATATTGACTATAATATGGTTTAGTCGTTGTTTGTTTTGTTGCAGTTGATCGCTGCAGATGGAGAAGAGATATTGCAGTGGATGATTATTAATTTTTATATGCCAATTTTATGTTTCTCTACAACTACTCTGCACTGCACGCCCGATTATACAATTATCATTTCACTCCATAAAATGTGTTGTTTTCAGCATTCTATTTTATTGATTCGTCCATCGCCTGCTTTCTTATCAATGTAACCTGCGATAGATAAAACCTATAAAAGTTTATGTAGTTCTATAGATATCACAATATACGAATTTATTAAATTCGAGAATAATATAGGTTAATCCAATTGTGAATCGAAATATGTTTGTATAGCCTTACAAATGTATTAGTGAATAGAAGACTAGTGTCATATATATTATATTAAAGTGTACAGCATGTATATTGTAAGCGCATAATCTTTACATACATACTCGCAAAAATCTTTATATAGGTACTTATTTTATTTAAACGTTTTAAACGAATAGTCATTTTGACGACCACTGCAACGCATATTATACAAATACTATTTTTTAATTTACTCATCATTATGCGCCATATATACCACAACTCTTGCAACGATGAAGACAAACCAGAGAGTTTAAATCGCCGAGTTAAATTCGTTTATCGTGTATATAATATAGTCGGCTATATTATATATTATTACATAGACGCATTATGATATTATACAACGATGGCAGCGTACACCATTATACACACACACACATGTATACATAGTGACATGCGTATACCGTATAATATAGCCGTATAATAGTCGTTCGCGAGCTGCAAGCAATGAGAGGAAAGATACGCGTATACCCATTTATATATATATATATGAGAATCATATCGTATGGAAGACCATTAGTCAGGTTAGAACAACATGGTTTAATGAGGCATGTTGGCGATTAATCAAAAAAAAATATATATGTTTAAGAACCTGGAGCCCACGTTAGGGGGGAATACATCATTAATTTTGTCAGTTTTGTAAATAGAGATGTCCGAGAGAGTAAACTCGAGAAGGTGACCTCGGGGTGAAATAGCTCGCGCTTATTGAATATACATATAGACCGTCGTATGATATGCCCAAGAAACATATTATGTATACGGCTACATCATCGTGTGTGTATATAATATATTAAGAGAGATTGAGCGAGAGAGAGAGAGAGAGAGAGAGACATCTTAACAGAGAGGGATACGGTCGATCTGTCAATTTGATAGTATACTTATTATTACACATAATATTATATTATATTATATAGATACGTTACATTCAGATGGATGGATTGGATAGTCCTAGTCATCATAATTTTTTTTTCAAAATAAATATTATTAGTGTCACTCATACGATGGTTACAATAAAGACCCGGGCTGCAGAAGGCTAATCATTAAGCCATCGATAATATAATATAATAATAATAATAATAATATAGCGGACAACGATAGCGGCGCCGTGTAGTGTTTCATTCATCACTCACTCCCGCAAGTGGCACACACTAAATGTTTATATCTATTGAGTCATTAGTATAGGTTGGGTTAGAAATAGAACGAAATAATAAGATGCGCGATAAATTACATAAATATACTTTTTATGCAGTACCTTTTTATTATTTGTCACTCTACAAATTATAGGAAACGAAATATTTAGTTTTTAAAATGTCACGTCATAACCCGTAATTTATATAATAGACATACATCATGAGCACAACAAGTCTTCTAGTTGAAATTGATAAATCTTAACAATTAAATAATATTCACATATTAAATAGTCGGTAATTATACATACATTGCGATTAAAAATTGTGCATATTAGTTATTTATTAATTATTATATACTATATAATGTTAGATTTCGACTATATTTGGAATATCGTATGTTGTGGCTACGGTATTGGTATTTTTCTGTTGTTTTAAATATTTGTATTGACTGTTTTTTATTTATTTTAAGTTTTAATTGAATACTTTAAGATGTTCAAGCGTTTGACGATTGTATATAAATACAAAATATCATGAATTTCAATATAGTTTAACATTTAAATATAATAAATAGTTATCTTTATTTGAATTTTATACTGAGGCATCTAATTATATATAGCTTGATCTAGTAGACTACACTTTTGGTTGTTCACTTGTTCTGTAAAAAATTAATAATAATACAGACATCTGACCATTGACAGATCTATCTACTTACATTATATGAGGTGAATAGATCTTCAATAAATATAGTGAATGCACTTGGTAGTTAACTAGTCGTTAAAATGTCAAATAAAGTCGTCTATATGTAGTTATAAATACTAAATAGTATCTTACGCGAGAGAAAAACTTCGAAACTATTAGGTATCTACACTTGTTCATATGTTTGTTTGTCTTATTCAAACTCGTTTGTGACATAGTGTTAAAACTAGTTTTCAATGTCTTTAAAATACCTTGTTAAAGTATTATTTAATGACTTTTTAAATTGAACATGTTTTTATTAAGACAGCTAGCAGTATAATGTGTATGCAATATGCATGTTTAACTTATATTTTTTAATGAGTTATAATATCGATATAAAAATAAATTGGTACACGTAAATATCAATTTCATACAAGAAATTACCACAGTATTTGAAGTGTAGGTTTATGTGACGAATTTATATCATCAATGTTATTTATTTAGTGGTTTAGTCTATAATAAATAAACAGGTGTCAATAATTAACAAAAACAGTTTTAAAATAAAAGAATTATGATTATTTTTTCTTGTATATCATTAAAATTGGAATTTAAAATACCTACAACTTATTTGCATGTCGTTTGTATTTTCTGTGAACACATATCATATTATTGGTGTAAGAATAAAAAAACGGAAAGTTGATCCAATATGTATACATAAAAATAAACGTTTGTCGTTCATGGAAACTAAACAATTATTTGCAGAGGTTTCACTACTCTGAAAAAGCGGATGCTTTAGGTCGATACACAAACATAGTTATCAGAAGCATTATATTTTGGGATTATAAAGTAAGTTTTTAAAATTAATATGTGAGAATTTGAAAAAAAAAAATGCAAAAAGTTGTCGTATTGAAAATGTTTTAGGTACCAAATAACAATATGAATTTATGACAAATATTAAAAAAAAATATATTTGTTTTTCTTTAAACTGACTATTGCAATAGTATAAAATCGTTTTTGTTAAACGTAGGTTTTCAAAAAACTATGAACGACTAATGACTATATGTAGGTAGGTTAGGTATTTGTATTTATTTTAGTGTTGTTCTAGCGTGAGTAGGGGCGAGGATCACCTAACCGATATAATAACGCGCATACGCTATAAATGTTAACCAAGTGTTTCTATAACCACGCAAGTATAACAAAGTGTATAGCGAAACTATATAGCGTTCCGTATTATTTGATTCGATTTGAAACGGCTAATATAACAACAGAAGCATCAAAGTAGCCGGCTTATACACACTGCAGCGCGTTCACATAATAATAATAATGTTAATATATAAGTAGGGGTTCCCCTCGCGTGGTCTCCAATGCCATTATCGTTATTATTATTATTATTATTGTTAAACTATTGACTTGTGTTATTGAGTGGCTGTGGCTTGGGGATGATGCAGCAGCCGCGGTGACAAGGGTCGACTTACCCCCGTAGAAAACACAATCAGACACACACTGCACTCGTGAGCGTGCGCGCGCGCCCCTCTGGTCACCAGCAGAAGCGTCGGCAGTGGGTATATACAAGCAAATTGGACACGTTGGGCCTCTGTGTGTTTATATATTATAATATATATATATTCATCGGAATAGCGAGTTTTTTTTTTTTTTTGTACATTTTGCCATTATACGCCAATAAAGACGTTATAAGGCGTCGTGTGTCGTCATCGTCGTCCGATTTGGGTGTTTGCGGGCAATACACGCAGGCGGCAGGCAGCTGGACGTGTTGTAGTAGCTACTTATAATAGGTATTATGTGAACACCACATAGCTGGAATATATAATTTTGGGGTGGGATGACAATAAAATCAAAATGAATAAAAGCAGTCGGACGGGTGGCTGCGATAAGTGTGTATGAATTTAAATGCTCTAAAAACTCTTTAAAATCTTCCAAATCCAAGCGTATAGGATTTTGACTTATTCAGTTTCCCAGGACCGAACAATAAATAAACAAAAAATTCTCGTCGCTTCCCTTCACTCCGAACCACGTCATCTCGCAGTAGTTATGATCAAACCTTTTTTTCCGCAATGTTCTTAGAAAGAACAATTTCTATTTCGTAAAATGCTCTCAGAACAAAATACAAACGCAATGACGCAGCGTGGCGCCGAAAATTAGTATTGTTGTTAAGATAATGCAGTGATACCATTATATTATTTTGTTTGGTCCGTTTCCCATTCAATTGCGATTTGACAGTCCGGTTCAACTATTCAAATTATATAAAACATAATTGGTAAAATATCAACCCAGGTATAAACGAATCTATTGGTAAAACCTAATCGACTGTACCATTTTTAAGAGTTTCGTTTCTCCCAACTTGAATATTATATAATAATACAAAAAAAATACCCATTTCAATTATTTGTCAGCTTATTGAAATTGAATATAATACTGTATACAATATTAATAAAATTGACAGCTTTGACATAAAATACAATTATGTTTCTTATATACGTCATAAATTATTTTAGACTTAAAACTAAAAGAAAATTATAAATTTAATGAACAAATATTTTAGTTTTAAAAAAATGAAAAATGTCAAAATAAATAGTAAATAGTTAATAGTGTAATCAAAAAATCATAAAAATATATTAAAAAAATAATTTTTTATGTAAATTTTAAGTTCAAATTTGGACGAAATCAAATATTTAAATGAAAAATATCAATGTTAATTATTTCGTTGTAATTTAAAAACATTTTTTTGAGGGTACTTGAAACTTTTAAAGTATATTATGATTTTTTATACATTCAAAGACATTTTTAAACGCAATGTTTTCTGCAAAAATGAATTCAGCCTACTGTATTATTGTTTTCATGGTTAAATGAATTGTTTTAATAGTAATAATATCTTAAAATACACTTAGTTATGTAGGCTGACAGATCGTCTTCGCTCAGAATCGTTTTTTGTATACAATGATTTATATCATTGAATTCAAATTTAACACATCCATGAAAGTGTTCCACTCGACACATAATGTACAGTAGAGCGGTAACCACTTGACGATCTTTTTTTTTAATGTTTAACTGCAAATTATATTTTCAAACATGTATTAACTAACATTAAAATTGGTAGAAAATATTTCTAAATTATTTTAAACAGTAGGTATCTGTGAAATATAGTGAAATCAAAGTATTTAATTTGTATAATTTCTATAGCTTAATAAATTATTATAGGTATGATAGAATTAAATGTGAGAAATAATATGCATTTATTACACAAAGTAAAATACTAAATTGGCTAACTATTTTTATATGTTTATGTTTTATATAGCTTTAATAAATTACTGGCGTTTGTAAATAATAATAATAAAATAGAAGACAAGACGACTGGTTTTGTATAGTTCCATAAATCCTCCACTTGTGTTAAATTTTCATGGGAGCAAATATTTGATGTAATTTTTATACTAGCTTGTATTCCACCGTGTAATTACCTTTGTAGTATGTTGTATGTATCATTGTGACAGCAGCGTTAGTATTATTTTGAAAACATAAAAAAATTAACTTCAAATATATATAAAATATTAACATTAAAACATCAAACATTTAAAAAGTAATTGAGAAGATGAGTAGTAAATATAGAAATACAACTTTATCACTTCATCCCAACTTATATAGTATTAACACTAAAATGCCAATCAAAAAGTTTATTTGTCACGCAACCTTTTTTTTTTTAATTAGCCATATTTATTCATAATATGTATGTGGTATTATGATTGTTTATATGAATTTATTTTTCTGTACAAATCTTGAAATATCAGTGCAGTTAAAATATTATATCAATGATAAAACTATCAGATAAAATTAATTATTGCTTGAACTAATAATATTCATAAAATAAATGTGAAACATATTCTTCCTCTGCTGCAGAGCAAACAGTGTGTTTATTTTTACAGAAGTATAATATTATAGCTATAGTATATTTGTGTAAAAGCTAGGTATATAGGTACTAAGTATCTTGAATACTGCCATCAGTTCTGGTTTAAAAAACGTATCTCCATGTAACGATTATATTATTTGTAATTTCACATGTATATAAATTACCCAATCGACGGTGGTAGTTAAATAAAACATCATATTTATACACACACTCATATACGCCATGTGTAGATACTTACCATACCATAATATATATATATATATATATATATATATAAATGTTTAAAGAGTATTACTGACGCTTGAAGCATATTTATTTTCGAATGTCGACGTCGATGATGGACGTGACGCGCGTGATACACTGCTATACTTATATTCATATATTATGTCTGTCCAGTGCAGGACGCCAGGATTTACTATATTCGTTGCACTCGGTTGCACTAAATCAAACGAAAAGTTGAAAATGAAACATAGAGCAGGGAAGGGAGTCAGTGTAAGCAAACGGTTGCATTCGGGTAATCGCGGTCACGGCTATATATTTTGCAGCAGTAACGACAATGCCGGTAACAATGGTAACAGAACTAACCATATAATACATTGCAAACGTTGCAGTTGCGTATTGAAGACATAATATTTTGGGAAACCGTTCGATGTGGTCTATTAGTCGCCGGTGGTCACTGCACTGTTATTGCAGCCATTTGGTCCAATTGGGATGATAATAATCGACAGAGACACGCGACGTTTATACGCCGATACAGTAAACACCATTCGTATATTTCTGCACTAGATCCCATTGTGTAATCACACGCGACCAAATTCGTATTTTATGTACAAGGGTAAGCTGCAGTTGTAGATAAAACTCAATCTCATAAAAATATTTCATATCATTACATCGATGCTTGTTCCATGTGTGATCAGACAAAAAAAATAATTATAGTAGGTACACGGTTTTTTGACGGATATGGTTTTACGGGTTGAACCATAGTATAGTTTTTATATATATTGTAAATATTAGTCTCGACTGTAAATGCTCATACCAATAATAATTTGTAAATTATTTGTATAATAGATATTAAATACATGTTATTGGAATAAAAATATCTAAACTCCGAATCAAGTGCATTATGTTTAAAAGAAAATGAAAAAATAAATATTCTGAATTCAATAAAAAAAAAAATAATAATAATATTAACAATATACCTATATACAAATATAAAATATATTATACGTAATGCTGTCCTATTTTTATGTAAAATGTATACTTCTTGGTTCTGGAGTAACTAACCTATATTATATAATAGTGTCATAAATCATAATGTCATAATGATGACATTATTTTAAAATTAATCATGATCTACGTGACTATAATACTATTGTTTTTTGAATTTACTATTAATTTTGATACCATATACTTATAAATTGACTAACAAATTTCTAATTGATTAATAATAAAGTTATCCTTATCTTTAACATGAAATTCAATAATATAATTATTATAATGCTATTAAAATCATCAAACATGTTTTTATGACTATTCCTTATCACTTAATGATAATGATATAAACTTTTTTAACATAAACTTATTATCATATTATTTAATAATAATGTCTTAATCACCAAACTACATAAAAAAAAAAATTAAATGTTTTAACTGAAATAGCAATTAGTAATAAGTAATAACTAATAATGATTTCAATAAAAGTAATAAAATATTATATAATGTTATCGTCTTATATTTAATTGTTTAGTAAAAATATTAGCTATTACTTAAAAAATAAATAAAACGTGTTGAATCCCAGATAAAATCGATACAAAATTAAATCATCAGTTAGTAGCATTAAGAAGTTAATTAAGCAAAAGTTTAATGAGTTCGTTAGTATTGAATCACGCGTTGTACTGTCGTAACTTGTAGTAATCATAATAAAAATACGCGACGTCATTGTCGGTCGTCATTAGTCGTCTTGTCGTGTGGTTGATTTGGGTATATTTGGCCGGGAGTTTTAAATTTTAATTATTTTCATATGATGGTTATAAGTAAAACACAGTACGATTAAATTAAAATGTCAGACGATACATACACAGAAACTTAAGTATTAATAGATCTTATCAATTAGATCAGAACACAAGGTATAAGCATTTAATTATTAATACCGTGTTTTAAAATCAGTGTGTTGTATGTGAGAGTGTGACTAATTGACCATAATTATATTACATTTGTGTAGGTATAACAAATTGCCAAATAACAATCGAATCTATGTAATATTTATTAAGTATATCTACATGTTTATCTTTAGCCATATAGATACATCGTACATGTTATAAAACCAGTTTTCAATAGCATTTTTTTTTTTTTTAATATTAGCATAATGAACGCGGTATTATTGGTATTACCATTATGATTAAAAAAAATTAATTTATATATAACATTTTTTTTAAAAAATAAAGGAATTAACTACTGACAAGTGCCAGATCTTAAATTAATTATAAAATATGCAATAAAATTTAGTAAAATATACAATGAATTTACCAATATTTTTCAAACTATCATTAAGTAAGTGAAAGAATCTTATAATTTTAAAACAAATTATAAACAGTTACTCTACACGTGAGTTAAATCATTTTTGTAAGTTTGTAACCCCTACTTTTGAATAAATCTATAGCATTTTTCACATATTTTTCCTTTTTATGACAAAATCATTGATATTATGAAATTGAAATTAGAAGCGTAATATGACGTGGCATCTTATTTTTATACACGAACTACTAATTTTGTTTACATATACCGTAGAATATGAATTATTCTGTCAACATCAAAAAAAAATATTCAATTACTTAAAATTAACCAAATTATATAATCTAATCTAACATATTTATTATTCAAACATGATACATTATTTTATATAAAATCTATGTCTCTTTTATTTTGTTATTTTTACATACTTTTGTCAAAACATGTTAATGTTACAAACCAATAACCTTGTTGTTGCGGCTTATTTATCATAATAAAAAACAATGAACATAAATTGTTTGTGTTTATATTTAAAATATGCAATGATATATATTAAACTTAAAGAATGAAAAGTAAAAATAAAAATATGAAGTGAATCTTGGACACTACCGATCAAACTTGTAAAAAGACGCTGCAATAAAAATATACCAATAATGCATATAAATCCTAGCTCTACTGATGAGTTATAATTAACTATAGTATTTCGTACTTCTCACTTGACATTTATTTAAAAAACGTATTGTATAATTGTACTTTTTGTATAACCTCATCGACATGCATTTGATTATAAATGGACAAAAATATTTATTCTGTTATTGGTTTACATATATTTTATCTGCTTATCTATAGTATCTAGCGTTAACACGCAGGCGCAAATAGCTGAAAATGATACTGTTTGAGCTTAGTATAAAGCTGTATTCATTAAAAATCCGCGACTTGAGGCCTTTAAAATATCTTATTTAAAATTATTCGAATTAAAGTGACTCAGTTATCTATGATTTGGCGTTTATAGAAGAATTGACAGCTGAACCCCGTATAATATTTTAGTATGTATCTGTTTTTGGCTCAATCGTGTTTGAAACGTTATCCTTGCAAGTAAACCTGTGAGGCTATAAATGATGTAGAACGCGATGTATATATGGTGAGTAAATATTTCTTTCCCTCGTTTGGCATGTTACCGAGGAGTTATAAAATCGTGTCAACGAAATTCGTAAATTCATAAGTCGTTAGGATGACAGAGGGGAACGCTAAACAATTAAAATAAAACCATACCGCGTGCACGCAGGCATTTTTAATATGTATATACGTATATAATGCCGCCTGATCCTTTCGTTCGTTGGAATTTAAATAGCCACAGGAGGAGGTTGGCGGGCAATATAATAATCAGTTTCTGAAAAAAAAAAATGGAAATAAAAGAATTGCTGGCGGCGCAGTGTCGTTTACAACATTTATAACATTATGTGATACACTGGTACAGTGGTACGATGATCATAATATATTATTTATTATTATATTATATTATATATACGAATCAAGGTGTAAAACTGTTATTGCTTTTGATTATATTCACTCTTACGCGGTACGTTATATTGTACAATATTCTTTATTATCATTTTTTTTTCGCATTCCCTGACGACGCTAATAGTCCGAGGTGGACCTGAATAAACACTGTAGTGTCGCCGCCGTAGAGCAACTGCAGAAGCAGCAGCATCACACGTCCAACATAACAATGGTTTCGCGTCATTTATATACAACACACAAACGCACGAACAGTTTTATTATTATTATAAATTGTTATTATTACATTACGTTCGCCTTTTGAATCTGACACAAAATATAAAACCCTGCAAAGACGATATAGGCAGTGTAGTCGTAAGAAATTCAATTTGATGCTGCAGTGTGTGCAATAAATTGAATTTAATTTTGTCGCGTACATATCGAAACTACCCTTAACGGCCCTTGTGATGGCTAAGACGTGAGTTGCAGGGGGAGGCCATCATACAATATATATCACCTATGTATGCGTCGATGAACAGTTTATATTCCAAATAACAAGCACCGTCGATTGTATAATAATATATTATGTAGGCATTCACAGAATTTCAAAAACTTAAAATCTTGTTTGCTAATCCACTAAAGGTAAGTATATGTAGGTATAAATATATAAAAACGATTAATTTTATATATTATAAAGAGCTAGAACGATTCACCAAACATGCTCACCTCTATTTTTTTTCTTTTAACAATGAATTTATTCAAATATTGATTTTTGGAATTTTTAAATATTCTTAAAGATTACAATTCTACATTTTTGAAATTATTTGTACAACATAAGTATAGATATTATCCAATAAATAATTTACAGTAGAAAAAGGGGTTCTCATTTAAAAATAGAAGTTTGTATATCCACAGGACACTATTTAAGTGTTTAAAATCGTGATCTTTAAAAATCAAATATTGAATAACTGAATAAAAATGGTGTGAGCATGCGTAGTGAATCATTCTGTATATTGTATTATTTAGTATATACCTAATTTAAATCCAAAACAGTTCATATGCCTTTCGATTTGCGCAGTAAAAAATAATAAAATAAATGGTAGGTACCTACAACTACCTTCTAATCGAGTACATAGCATTATTATTATTATACTATATGATTATACAGTTTCTACCCCTATTGGCGACGATCAGTGTTCGTCATGTTGCTTAGGGCATTGAAGTCCACTGAAAATTATATAGGTATGTGTAAACGTTGTAATTTTTATCGTTTTGATAATCGAAAGTTGTAACCATCTGTAATTCGTTCATACTTGTTTGATTTAATGATATACTATAATACACAGGATTATTGAGAATAGTTATATCTACTTTGTTTGCACGTTATTTTATTGGAACGTAACATCACGTTTTACCATGCTACGCGGAACAATATAATATCTATACTGGCTATACTACAATGTTTTGTGTATTCCTAATAAATATTTGTTTTTTCACTGCATATGTATTTTCACCTACTACTGCTTTTCAATTTCCACGCATCAACTAAACTGCAGTAAATATACATCTCCATGAACACGGATACAACAATATTTTAATATTTATTTCTGTTTGAAATTTATGTATTGTAATTATATTTAAGATATAGTATAGACTTTGTGCTGCATTATAATAAGTCACTATATTACATTATCTACTGAATAAACTAATTACTAAATTATTATATTAAATTACTAGGCATGTAAGTAAAATTTATTAATATTTTTTTTTATGGTCATTTACTTGAGTTAACAATTAAATAATTATTTTTATAATCAATATATTTTTTAAATTTGATATGTTTAAGAATTTTAGATATGCTGTTTTATTTTAATTTCAGATACCTTTATCATATTCCTAAAAACTGTATACTACTAGGCATTAAGTCATAAAACTATTTCCTATTTTCCGCTCAACATATAAATTACAGATTTTTTTTTTGTTTTTAGGTATATTTATTAATCTTTAATTATTAAAAACAAAGAGGAAAAGAATACAAACATTGAAATCATATAAAGAATATTATACAATTGCACGCGATTTTCAAAATTTAGAAAATATAATTATTTTAAAAGATTATTATGTAATGTTATATTAAAACATAAATTATCATAATATCAAACTAATATAGTTAAAATTTTTGTAATCGTGATGAGGATAATATAAATAAGAACGATTGCTTTATTTACTATAATAACTAGTTAAAAAATGGTGGCAAAGAAATAATTTCATACATTTGGATAAGTTATAATATAAAATAATTCCGTCCATCTATTGCGAAGATATATGATATTAATCAATGTAAAAATAAGGCAATAAGCAAATCTATAAAAGCCTAGTTTTAACTAATTATTTATCTCATCGTCGGTCTATTCAGAAACATATTTTTAATTTTCTGATTCGTATAGTGTTATCACTTATCAGTGTGACAATCCTAAAACCGACGGTGAATAAATGTTTTGAAAAACGTCCAGTAGTAGTCACCTTTTGGGTACCTATACAGTGCGTATATGGTTCTTAAAATCAATCCGAATCGACCGCTGAGCAGCAGAGTAAGTGTATTTATATTATGACATACCTATACGGCTATATGCGTATGGTTATCATTGCGATTGTTTAAGCGTTTCGTTACCCTACACCGAAGAAACAATGGTCAGTGTCCATACCACTGTATATATATATATATATATTCACTCATTCGACGAATAATATACTTTTTTCGCCGTCCGTCGCAGCACTGCCTATTGTTTTTTTTCCCTCGTATTCTTATTCTTTCGCCGCGCTGCTGCATGATCATTCGCGTCCAGAGTTTATCGTTCGGAACTGTACCCCGCCGTTTCTCGCACGCGCAAAATAAATTGCACCACGCGGACCACGTTGATTTCATATAATATTATGTAATACAGTCACCGAAACGGTATTTTTACGAGGTGGTGGTTGCGGCGGGACGGAGCATGGAATCGCGACAATAATATATTTTGCGCGTATATATATATATATATATATATATATATTGTCTTCGTATAATAATAATAATAATAATATGTTGCTGTTGTTGGTCGGCAACGGACGACGAATGTAATTGCAGGTAAAAAACGCTTGTAAAGTGTCACGGGCGCATCAACCGGACCGGACTTGGGGTACATACGCGCGCAGATGACGTGATTGTGCGGTGACGTTGATGCATTGCGATACGTGTGCTGATGCTGTTTGTAGCCGTTGCAACACAATGTGGGTAGATGCGTAGGTACATGTGCGACGCGTAAGTGTACGTCGGAATTCGAAAGACGGAAAAAAATCCCAAAGACCGACGGACGACCGCTTTGGAAAAACGGTTTGTTTTTTTTTTTTTTTTTTGTAAAAATTAATAACGCCCGTTTGCGGTAGAGGCCGTGAATTTTTGTGTGTCCGCCACGCTATACCTCTTCTATAAGAGTCGTCCTCGGCGTATATTATTGTACACATCTAAAAGTATAATGAACGCGCGCAAAACAAAACAACAATAATAATAATAACAACGATAATGATAATAAACAATGGCATTCGGCGGTGGTGGTTAACTGGTTTTTCGCCTTTCCGAACGGCGGCGCGCGCGATTCTCTTCTCCGCCCGCCGCCACATCGTCCACCGTCGCGCGTGTGCGTTGACGGACGGACGGCCGCGCAGTTATATTCTCTCTAAAAGGAAATGGAACTTTTAGACGCTATTACTGTGGCAGTTACACCAACCGCGCCTCGTACACCGTCCCCCCCCCAACCCCGCGCCAACGCCCGAGCGGGTTGAACCAGGCGAGTGCGGCGGCGGCGGCGGCGGCGGCCGACGGTGGTTTTTGCCGTTGACCGTTTTGTGTCGCAAGTATTATAGCTGCTATCCTATTCTGTTGTACAACAGCCATTGTGTCGTAATACTATAAAATATTTGTATTTAAAACATTGTGCGCACACATGTCCCACCTATGCATACTTAACACGTGATATTGTAACGTCGACGACCGCGTGTATGTTATTAATTATTATAATATAAAAAGAACAATTTTAGGATGGCAAAATAAAAAAAAAAAAATTATTATGTGTGAATAATAAATATTCAGTTGTTCTAAGCATTAATAATTAATATTTTTATTGTTATCTATTATATAAAATACATTTCTGCATTATCAAATATAACTAAATGCATATTATTTGGTATACCGCCATACCAGAATCCAAGAATATAGTGCATATCTTCTTTTCATTCCAAATTTAATATTATTTTGCATGTAAATACGAAATTAATATTGACATTCTGAATGAAATTATCCTTGTACGAGTTCGCCCTTTTACGATAAACTTTCATTAAATTATAAGTTGATATTATTTTTTCAGACTGTGCAAGGGGCGAAAGTGCCCTATCTTGCCCCATCTCTAATTGGCGCACATGGTAATGATCTGAGTGGCTATATGAGAGAGAGGGTACACACCCTAATTGAATATCAATCATTTTACTCGTTCTGAAAAGACAATTAAACAAAAAAAAACCTGTTAAGGCAATGACTACCTAGGAATATTAAAACTTTTTATGTATATATTTTAAATATGCGCTTGTAAACATAAAATAATATTATTATCATTAGAATATGTACATGAGTACATCACTATAGAGGTAATGACGAGTTTTTTATGGAAAATTAAAAAATATCCGTTTTTACATGAAATATGTGAATGAAAAAAGAGAAGAGATGAAATTCAACCATATTTCATTAAATCTCCCAATTCGTGATTTCGGTGTATATAATCATATTATGTATAAATGATTTCATACATAAGTTACACAATTTTTATCTAAAATTAATGTTTCAAAACTTTATTTTATTTAATGTATTTACAAAAATTGTTATGATACATCTAATAGTAATTTTGTCTTTATATTTAGTAGTATTAGTGCCTATCAAATATTTACTATAAATAATAATTACCATATGTATATAAAGTCAGAGTACCTAATATTGAACGAATGTTAAACAACTTTTTTTAAATATTTAAACGAGTTTCATCAATAAAACGGCAATAATTATAAGGTATGTGTAATCATACTACCTATCATATTATATTGGATATTAAATATAATCATAATGCAAATTATATTTATAATCTTCTAAAAAATTTAGATGGCTATTATTAATATTTAATAGGTAATGTACCATTATAAAATCATTCATTATAATAGTTATTTATTTTTTTAGGGAACTACAAAATTTAACATTTCTACATTAAAGAATAAATATATAATTATGTCCCGTATTCATAGAACTTATCTTTAAGATTGGAATTTAGGATGTGTAAAATGTAATTTTGAATGCAGATGGAAACTAGAAATAGGACACAGAAAATAGCTTTGCAATTAAAAGAATATTTAATTTTGTTTAAGTGATAGTAACTTTTATATTTAATGTTTAAAAGTAATGTTTTGTTGAACCATTTAATTATTTCACTAAAACTATTTACACTAAATCGGAGGTTAAATTACTACTTATAAAAACATTTGTTCAAAGAATAAGTTTAATTCGAATTTAGGATAGACAAGCCAATACACAAGTGTATTGAAAGTTAGATCGAAATCAAGTCGTCTCATTTTCTGTAGTTTTTCTTGTAAGCAATTCAGAATAGATACCTAATACTTTGATAGTTTTTAAAATACACTAGAGACTTAACATGCCATATAAAGTATACTACCTCAATTTAATACAGATATTGAAAAATAAATTTAATATTAATATTCATTTGAAATGTAGGTTTTTGATTAGATTTATATGTACCTATGATTAAATTAAATACTTACCATCCAATTTTTGAAAACACGAGTGATAACTTAAGATTCCTGGATAATTATTTATATAATATTCAATGATCTTATATGGATATATTATATCCTATACCTGTATATGAAGTCTTTTTTATCATATCGTATCGGTTATAAATGCGTATAAAAAAAAAGAAGAAAAATCATAAAAAAATTTTAATCTTCAATAGTCTAATTTGGTGTTATTTGATTTGTTTTTTAGATAAATGGTTTCGGATCTCTAGCAAAAAAAGATGATGCACGATGAAATATTTTGGTAAGGATACTTATATTATTAATATATCTATATTAAAAAAAAAAAAGGTTAAAATATAAGGACCCCCTCAAGTGATACCTGATGAGTTGTCAGAATAGGTTATCATGACTTAGTTATAAACCGGATTAGATTCCACTCAAATGAGTCGGGATTGTGTTTCACTGTCGGAATAAGGTCTGCATGATATTCATCTTGTAACTGAAACGAACATTATTTTATTGTTTTTACCTAATATTACGTACCTATAGCTTACCTGCCACCTCCGTATACATTGGACAGTATAACATTTCTATTAAATTATATTATTCAACAGAGCGAGATAAAAAAATAAATCTCTAAACAAACGACTATAGTATAGGCATATCATGTTATGTATGTACATAAGATCGGTATTATAATTTGGATATCTACATTTTTTAGTGAACTTAATTGATTCACCGCAAAGAAGTGGTACTTAATTATGTATTCAGATATCAAACAAAAAGATATTTATTCATACATATATTGTACAGTCTGAAACTATAATCGTAAATAGCATAAAAGTCACACCTCGTGTTGTTTAACGCATCGCGATGACGACAAATTTAAGTAAAATCAATTAATTATACGTAAGTACTTATGTTATAATATATTATTTAATCCAACACATTGATTAAGACTATATTAAAACACATCCCACTCGTATAATACCACATAGCTATCATCATGACAATACTTCTTATATACATTTTTTTTTTAAATTAGGTTGGGCTATTTGGTACCTCTGGGTAACTTTTATATTTTGCGCGTATTTTTATTTATGACTCGAAATTCTATTGAGATTTTCGTCTACGAAAAATCGTTTGTATGATTCCTCTTATAAATTATAATACTAGCTGTTTTGAATAACTCGTATCTTAGAATATATTTTATTGTATTAATACCCCTTATCTAAATACATGGTTTTAAATACTTATTTAGCTCAAAACATGTTTGGGAGTATATGAAGCTTTCAACCCAAATCTTTCTTATTATTTTCTCTTTTTAGAACTTCTATCTAATAGGTATGTATAATTATTATGTTAATAATGATATTATGTCCCTGTATTATACTATTATACAGGAATATTATATATTTTAGGTGAAAATGTACATTTAACTTGTTTAAAGTAATACTGTGAGTCTGTACTATTCCTATTTTATAGTTGTTGTAGGTATCTACATCGTGTCGAATCGAAGTTCTCAGTCAAATATATGTAAATTATTATTGTGCTTGGCAAGTCAGTCTCATAAGGATAACATATCATACAAGGAAAAAAATACAGAGCAAATCGCAATTCATGGTATTTTACGTAAATTAAATAACACGAATTATAACAATGAAATCATGGAAGATGTTAATATAGTTTCACCGTATACTCTTTTCAGCGACAGAACACGCCACGTACCGACGAAAATCGGTTTTTCTGCGCATCCGTACACGGCACTATGCCATAGGAGGACCTGTTTCGATGGCAGGGTGACGTGGGAGATACGCAGAATCGGCGTATTTTCTCGCTGAACAGAGTATTGGTAATATTTTTAACCGAAAACTGTAACCTCTAATGATTAATGTGTGTGCGCACGTTTGTGTGTATTAAACCGATCGCTCGAGTTCTGCGACCTAAAGATTATAGACCGCGATAGTGCCGAGGAATTTGCGCTATACGAAACTGTGGACGTGGTGAAAGAGCGGGAGTGATAGATATAAAAAGGAGACAGAGATAAGAGACGTTAATAATTTTGAAAAGAATTAAAATAGTTAAAAAATAATATAAAAATACAAAAACCGTGTTTATATATATACGGGCTCTCCTCGCTACCGTCAATGGGCGGCGGGGTAGAACAAGTGTGTGTAGGCGATGAGTGGGAAGGGGGTGACACTGTTCAGTATTCCGAGAGTGCACTTTGATCGCGCGCGCGCTATTTACGCCGCCGCTGTCGGTGTGGCATCCATCGATCAGCGACAACAGCAGCAGCAGCGACAACAGCAGCAGCAGCAGCAGAATCGGCATCAGCAAACTGCGACGGCGACGACAGGATTGCCGGTTATTTGTTTAACATATAGGCTTGCGAACGCGGGAGGGCGGCGCGGGGAGGTGCACAAGTCGCGGTCGCCGAGCCGTGCAGAATTATCGTAGACGCGTATCTGCGCGGGGCCCAGCGATACGGCGACCGAGCAAACGTGCAGGGCTGTCAATCACGAGTGCGCGTGCGCACGCGTTCGCGGATCCCATTACGGCGGATTTCCATTCAGCCGCGTCGGCTAACGATGTGTGGGCAAAAGGAACGCAAAAATAATACATAGAGAAAAAACGAGTAGAAATTATATAAATTTCCAATGCAGAAGTGATTTTCGCATAGCGTCGGCGCACCGCGCGCGCGCGCGTGTACAGATGAGTGTACCGATCCGTCCTTAATAGGAATACGACGCACGTCCGCCGTCCTCGCCGCGCCAGAACCGCCGCCGCCACCGCGCCAAACGACGGTCAACCGTATCACCGTCGTCGATTTCACGCGGTCGTCGCAACCGCAGCTAATACATGCACGCACCACAGCTGTTCGCCATCGCGAGATTTTCCCCAGAGAAAACACCCGTCCAAATATATTTTTATTTTTTTTTTGTTATGACCTATACCTGCCTTACTTTAACAATTAATAAACTTCGATGTATTATAATACGCAGTATAGTCACCGCTTATTGGACTTGCTTTAGGACCGGAGTACATATAAATCCATTAATCGAATGCGTTAATAGGGTGAAATGTCCAAGAATAAAAAATATACACATTATGGCACGCGCATTGTAATAAAAAAAAATTTAATTTAGCCACGAACTTACAAATATTAATTTGTGTGTGTATTTAACGTTTATTTATGTATTTCGTATGCATGTTGTCGTTTATAAAGGAAAAAAAAATTTTTTCAAAAAGTTGTTTTGTAATGAATTCGAATTATTGAAAAATGTTTTCAAAAACGTTAATACTTTTCCAAGTAACGAGTCAATGAAATAGTGTTAATCGTCGAAATATGTATACGATAAAATCAAGAAAATAAATTTAAAAAATTCGGAAATATTCTCTTAAAATTACACATTAACCATAGTGTTGTAACTTGTGAGTCCAACAAAGGTACTAACTTTTTCCATGGGTTTTTCAGCCTCCTCAATAAACGAATAATTCGATTAACTGTTAGTCAAATAAGTGGCAACTGTATATACGAGAATAATCGAATTTGTTTTGAACTTTAATCTCTATATGCATATCTTCTCCAAATATGAGCTTATTTGTGTTAACATTTTCAACATTTTTTTCTACGAACTACGGTACCTACCTAGATACCTTATAGTATATATATGACACGTCATGCTTATATATTACGATTTTATGTAAATATTAGTAATGAAACTGTCGGAAATCCTTGTAATTAATTATTTTTATCGACCCATGTCCCAATGATATTTATAACACTATTTTTTTACTAATTGCAATTACCCATCTACATTTTAACTACTCTTATTATTATCACTTCGTGGCTTAATATATGTTTCAAAATGTATACATATAAAAAAACAATTTACATTAAATTACAAGCACGGCCGAAAATTATCAGATCTTTATCCGTTTTATTCTAAAACCAAATAATTTACAAACCTTTGTTTGAGGATTGTGTCACTTTGAAAAATAAGACATAAATACTGTATGTTCAAGACTCTTTAAGTCTTAACCCAATAATAATGTCACAAGTTAAACGTTTTGGTGACTTTGTCTTTCTTCCGACTTTAAACAAATTATAAGTGGGTTGTTTATAGTTTATCTAAATACTGATAAATGCTAATTTTTTTTTCATTTGACCAAAAGGCAATAGCCATTAATACAGCAGTGTAAAATATTTTTTTTGGATATTATTATTATTTATAAGTAACAAAGAGAATAATTATTAATGCATAATACATGTAAGAGAAAACAAACTAACTAATTAACTTATATAACACTAGTGCCATAACATTTAATTATTAAAAACATGTTCAATTATATAATGATATTTTATGTCCATAAAAAATTATGATAAATAAATTGTAATAAATCGTAGAAATACAATTATGAAACAACCATAAAATCATAAATATACCATCGCATAAATCGTTTTCTGCGGCGATGATAATTATTTATACTAAGAATATTTTGATAATAAATATTAAATACGAATGATACAATATAGTAGATTATGAAATTTGAGTATATAATACGGCCTATTTCCGTTCAGTTTCAATATCTTTTACTTACCAATATAACTTTTAATTTGTAATTTATATTGGTTATGCTTACATGAGCGTGTTATGAGTTATTACTTGTAATTTGTACCTATTTAAGACACTCTGACATTTTTGTTTTTGTGTAAGTGCTTATTGTAGACAATTCTTTACAAAACACTCGCAATGACGTGGAGTAGTTATAAATTGTCTCCAAATATGTTCATTTTATCCAATATCCACATTTCCAATCACCAAATATCATTATAGTTCATCGCCAGTACTTACTCAATAAACTTTATATATACCTACGTAATATATTTAATTTTCTAGATATTTTAATAATGAAGTAACAACAACTAACGTCTATATTTATACAATAACTATACAATTTCTTAAAATTATAACGCAGTATGTGACAAATACTGATAAAAGGTACAATAATATATCCGTCAATAAAAAAAAATTTAAATAAGCTTTAAATAAAAAAAAAATGAACATGATAATCAAAAAAAAAAAAAAATGCAATGTTTCCAATAATTATATTTTATAAAGATGATATTGTAGGTATTATAAAATATAGGTATGATCAGAGTTCTGATTTATTTAATACATTTTCCTCAAGTTAAAATATTTGTTTTATTTTAAATATGAAAACATTATTTATGTATTTTTGAACACATATATTTTTATAATTAGTTGGCAAATTTCAACAACATTTTAAAAAAAAATTTATTTTTGTACTCTGAAACCGGTTATAATTGTATGCACAATTGGTTTAGTCGATATATGCAAATATTTATTCTAATGACAAATTTAATTCCATTAGAATTAACTGTGATTTTAAGTAATTGTTACTTGATGTAAATAAAATATATTGTATTGGATTGTTATGCACACAAGTGTTGTTATAAAATATAATTCACTATAATTTAAAAAACGGAAAAAATGTACATCAGCAAGTATTTAGATAATCGCATCTTAGTAATAATATAAGTATGTTATTCCTGTTCAGTAAACTTTTAAGCATTTTGATGAAAACAAAATCAAACAATATTAATAATAAGAAAATACAAAAAATGTTTTAAATTAATTATAATTTAGTGACTTGTTTGATATAAATTTGCTAGTTTGTATTGCAGTTTTACTTGAATTTATAAACTATATGTATATAATATATAAATGTATAACAGTAGTAAAAGGTTGTTTATACATTAAAGCAAAAATGTTACTTGACGAGTTATAACGTTTCCATTTACTATTATAATATTCAAACTATTTACCAACTCTACCTTTGATAAATTAATTGCCGACAGTTTGAAATATCATATTTTGACTTTATGGAATATTAGTGTAGCCATTCGTTTTATTTTTACAATAAATTACCAGTCATTTGTTACGTTAGCAAAACATATTTTGTTATTAGTTGTTAGCCAAAAAAAAAAAAAAAACCGAAAGAAATGGTGTTGGGTTTTTTGTTTTGAATTAATTATAAATAATTGTGCATTTCGTGTGGCGATCGATGTTGTGGTATTTGAAAGAGAAACATGATTGTGTCGGGTAGAATATAAAGAATATATTCTACCAATGACTTATTAATGTGATCTGTTTTTTGCCTACAACGTGTAAATCTACCTTACCCTCAAAAACCCGTTTTACTTCTCGAGATATATTTGTAATTTTTTTTTTGCGATCATATTAATATTATTACATTTTGTCGCCTTCATCTGTTTGCCCCGGCACTTTGTGGAATTAACAACCTTCGGGTTGTTATTTTTTTGACCACATTATTTTACAACGACGACTATTTATCAAACGTCCACGGCTACGGCTCGGCAAATATGGAAAAAAAAGATACGGTAAAAAATCACACACACACGTAAACAATAAAACACCACCGTCTTAGTAAAAATGTATAATATAATTTAATACGTCTATTGTTCATGCCGTCAATTTCGTTGATCAGAAAATATTTTTTTCTTATTTATTTTTTATCAATTTTTTAACCCTTTTACAAGACGTGCTGTACTGTTATTGCAATACGGACGACTTCATATATATATATATATATACTCTGTATAGGTTTATATAATATAAAAACACCGTACACGCATTCACCGCAAATACACACACTGCACATATATGATATATATGACATGAATTTATTTATTTAGTGTATTGTAATACCGTGGTTATATTGTGCACTATAATACTGCTATAGTATACCTATATTGTTACAGCCTGCAGTATGAGACGTCTGGAATATGTTTCATGAAACTGATTGCAATAAGTATAAGTATAACTATTGATTACGATATGAAAATTTTAAATATTATATGGACAGTTTTTTTTTTGCAAACTGAAATGCGAGTTATTCGCATACGGTGCAAATACCTTTAATATAACTTCGTGAATAAACGCACATTAACGCATGGTATACTTATATTGGTATGTATATATTATTAGATTTATAATTCAAGCATGTTTCAAGTTTTAAGTATTACGTTATAATTTTGATTGAACACGTGTACATATAGGCAGTGCCTATATTATATTATAGTTTCTAGAATCTAGATTTATGTTCATTTAATTTTCTTGTATGAAGTATATCGGAATGATTTATCCATCGATTTCAAAAATAGATGTGATCTATCCTTACGCAAAATTCGACGAGTGATTTAATTATTTTTGAACGTATAAACTTATAAAAAATATATGATGACATTCTGAACATATTTGTTGTAAAGCTATAAAATTAGATTTCTTGCCGACGCCCCATCAGTGTCCTCAATATTGTACTATACGACCATGTTGGATATCCAGATAGGAATATAAGCCTATATATGGAAATCCCCGAGGAGTGATTGTACTTTCGTTTTATCCAACTAAAAAAAAATTGCAATTCCGAAAATATCTTCAAAACGTTACCGTTTTTCGTTCATCACATAGATAGGTTACGAGTCTCCCGAGTACCGTTACTTATGTATCATAATGTACTATTCGACGGAGGCTTACGACAGTAACTGTTTGAATACTTTTATTTTATTTTTTAATATTTTTTTTAAAACTTGTTGATATAGGAAGCCATATTTTTCAAAAATAATAATAATATATAATAACAAAAGCACGCGCTATATATATTATATCGAAAGCTTATACAATATATATAGTACTGATTTAGTACATATACGTATAATATATGGTTAGTGCCTATACAGCCATGCATATAGGTATGTAATATGTTTATGTATATAAATTTATTCGTATGTAACGTGTATGTATAGTGTCCGAAAAATACAATTGGTTTTCGCATGTAATTTATTTATACGTCCGCCGGACAATTTATATCACGACACGTTCAATTCGTTTTCCGTCGGCGCGTAGTTTATCCCTCAGTTTGTATCACAAAAAAAACTCACACACTGCAAATAAACAAATGGCAGAACACATATCGGATCGTGATTTTCGGTACTGGGTGTTTGCAGATCTACGGCAGCTATAATCTCGGGACGTGTTACATCGCATTTTCGCAGTGCTAAACCCCGTTTTATATATACTCACGGCTGAAATCCGTCTGGCAAATATAGGTAGGTGGATTTGAAAACATAATTTATAGGAGTATATATAGTATTCATTAAAACCTGCTGTAATGTAATATACCTAAATATAAGCGCCACTATAGAGGGGCTGGGGCAGCTTAGCTCTCCTCAAACATAGATATAAACCCCTCAAATGATAACTGTTTCGAAGGTTTTATATCCGTTGCCTAAATAGGAATTACACTGATCGTGAAAAAATAGGCCCCAGGGTGTTTAGGGTCCCAATTTCAACAACAATCATGTTCAATAAAAATGTTTAAAAAAACATTACAACATATACATAATATAATAATAGATACGTCATACATATTATGTAATATATACCAAGTATATTACCAACAAATTTTCAAAATTAAATTTATCTTCAGATAAATTAAATACTGACAACATAAATAAAATAAAAACCCATAGTTGATTTAATCAATAGCTTTTGTCATATGGCAGTCATGCACCCGTTGTTCATAATATAAGTTATGCCACCCTATCATTACTGTTTCTTAGGATTTTTTTTACAGAATATACGATATATTATTACATTTCTTGAGTAAATTTGTTGCTTTGACTATATTCCTTCACCTCTTCTTGGAATTTTGACTATAGTTGACCCCACATAATAATATATGTGTAGGCGTTCAAATGTATACACAGATAAATAAAAAATGAATACATTGCCCCTAACATCACAAGCTATACTTGTAAAGAGGATTTGCAGACCTGAAACAATAATACTCCCCGATTGGTCAATTCATGTTAACGAATAATTGATACCGCGGGTTAACGTGAATCTGTTGAATTATTCCTACTCGATCGATGTGTGATGGTTACAGCGTTTACTGCATGTAAAACAATCGTGATCAATATCAAAAATAATACACCAAACTCAGATTATCACGAAACCACGAAAAACGTGGTTCGCAACACCATGATAGCGGAATAGCGCATTGAGTAATACATTTTAGTCATGTGATGCAAGACGACTTCGTGATCACGTCGCTCAATGCTTGGAACCGTGGTTTACATAATATAATATTTATTCGAACATATGTAGATCTACAGCAGTGGTCCCAATAACTAGTGCTACAACTAGATCTTTATCGGTGGAGTGCAAATACATGGTATGCGAATCAGTAAAAATATAATTTGTGAACTATCAGTTTAGTGGGAAGGTATTAAAAACACTGCAGTTGGACCAAATAGATACAAGTGATTAGAATCGTAAAAATATATTTCATTTAAAATCAAACATGTTGGCCCGGTACGATTTAATGGCCCTAATTAGGGGTACTTGCCTGTGGCTCTGGCCCGATTGTTATATAGCTTACTTCTTAGGTATATTATATTATGGGACCGACTGGCAGTATTGCGGTAAGCAGTTCCCACTCGTTTCTTGTTTTTTGAACAGGGGAAAAAGGTATATTATATTGTATTGGTATTCCATATTTATATACTTTGGTACATATTTCGGAAAAGAAGGATTCGGTCAATATTTTTTTCTAGTCGCATATTATACTAGCTAGTTGGATCGTTGTCGAGGACATCATCACCATTATCGTAGTTTGTCATATATATTATACAAACTGAAATGGCATATTGTGGACCATGCATATACAACACCATGGTGTGGTATATATTTACCTACTGTTTAATACTGATATGTAGTTTGGTGTACGCCCGAGAGAGAAAAAGAGTGACCCTCGCTATATACATTACAGTGTATAAATAAATATTAAATACGATATTAATATATTTATTTATAGTAAATTGGCGTTTCAGACTTAAAATTACACCCTCGTTTCCTATTCATACTCCATACGTGACTATATTATATAAGCATAACAAAAATATCGAGACTTCTGCAAGTTCAGTATATAATTTTTTTTCTCTGTCTCATTCTCTCTCTCTCTCTCTCTCTCTCTCTCTCTCACTCCTCACACTTTTGCACCGCCTAATATTACCTATAATATATACAACAGCATATTACATTGTCATTAAATTTTACCCAATCCCGTATGCCGCCGACACGTCGCTGACGCGTAATGTACACATTATACACGGTATTACATAAACGCTATATTATTATATATATATATAGATAGGTACGTACCGATAAATCGTAAACATATATTATTATAATCCGTATAAGGCCATAAGGGGTTTTCATCGTACTTATATATATCGGCATGTATACATATTATCATATTACAGTCGGCCATATTATCTCTCTATATAATACTGGTTCGCGGCGGACCGTATTGCAGTGAATGAGATTCGTATAATATTTTCCTCGCCTCTATCGGATTTCGTTCCGTTTTCGCGCGTGTATGTAATTCCCGTACACCTTAATACCTATTACTGTATTCATGCGTTATCGCGATGGTCACATCGTGGCAGCTGTTACGGGCTAGCCGCGCAAAAGAAATTCCAACGACGACGACGACGACGATACGAACGTATAGATTATCGTTAAAGACGTATAGTTATAGAGCGCGGTGCGGCGAACCCGCAATAAGTATATATTGACTATGCCTATATACTATTATGTATGTGTTATTCATGTCGCGGAATAATTCCTAATTTTTACGATGGTCGACTGCGGGCGTGCGAGAGAGAGAATAAAATAAACTATAGGTATAACAATAACAAGTCGTAATATCTATACACGACGGTGTATTAAAATAAAAAGGAAGGAAGAATGAAATAGGAATAAGCGAAAAAAGACTCGTATGCGTGTGTGGGTGGGAGAGGAGTATAGAAGAATATCCTGTGCCACGATACACTGTATTTATTATTTATAATCGATGTATACTGTATGATTCGTCTAACGTAAAACACTCATTATATAGAAAAGTATTGACATTTTTCAAAAACATTTTTTTACATGGTTTCAAGTCTCGTTACAAAATAACACTTTTTTTAAGAAATTATATTTTTCATATTTTTTATCCTTATAAATGTTATTTTTTTTTACTTTTCTGAATGACAACATACAGTTTTAATTTCATATTGCTAAGCAGAATATTTTTTTGATTATTTCGATACATGTCATATAAATCAAATTTCACACGAATAATATATGAGTAGGTGTATAAGTACTTAAATTATAGACGAGCGGAGTGGAGTGGTACGCGGTTTCCCTGCAAAATGTTTGTCCACTACTCCGCTCATCTATTCTTGAAATAATTATTACTCATAAATTATACTTGTTCAAAATTCGATTTTTATGTATCAAAATACTAAAAAAATATTCTGCTTTGGAATATAAAATCAAAACTATTTTCAATCAAAAAATTTAAAAAAACATTATAAACAATTATACGGATAAAAAATATAAAAGAAAAATCATTTTTTTAAAAAATGTTGTTTTGTAACATATTGAAACCATGTAAATTTTTTTTTTTATTAATTATTTTTGATATACGAGTGTTTTACGTCAAATGAATCACCTTGTACATAGTGCCATCCGACGATACACAGTGTCTCTGTATTGTGTTGGTTTCGTCGTATACGCCAGAGAACAGAAAATGTGCTGGCACTTAAGAGATAAACGCCCGTGGATCGCGAAACGTTTATTATATATACAGCAAATTGAATCAATTGGATACGTTTTCTGAATATATCTTGTGCCCACAAAAACTACCAATCGCGTGGTATCGTGAACATAATATTATACACACGTATACGTGAGCGGATCGATTTAACATAAATTATTATTATCATTCGCCTGTACCTACTTATAATATAATATGTATACACGGTGTGTTATTGTAGACTATACATATTATGAACCTATATGGCTATAAATATAGGTTAGGTACAATTGACGTTGTGCCGTTACCGTGATCCTCGACTGCAGTAGGTACACTATAGGTACTAATTCATAACTTCTGTGTATATATATATATATATAAGTAGAATATTGTAACGCTGATATACGAACTAAGAGTAAGTCATTCGCGTGCACTCAAATTATAAATCTAAAACTAAAAATCGTGTCGGTTTTTTATCGTACTAATATTCTTGTGTAGCTATTTTTTTTTCCATATTCGAAATCAAATTCTTAAATCCACCTTATATCATAATATGATAGTTATAAACCACCAAACTGTTGTGTTGAAACTTGTGATCGACTCACAACTAATCCGGCTACCATAGTATTAGTGAAGAATTTTCGTTCAAAATTATTATTTAAGATTTAAACGCTTTTTAAAAACTGAAATATCAGAATTTAAGCTGATTTCTTATAATATTTTTCAAAACCATACTAATTTTTTTTTTTTTTTTGTTGCAAATTTAACTTATAAAACTACACATTTCAGTATTTTACTTAATATTTTTATTAGGTATCCTATATATATATATATGTATTGACACATATGCGATGTCACATTTTTTTTACTTGCATATATTTATGTTTTTTGAGTATATATAATTTCTGTAAATTGTTATGGGCACGTTTAAAAATACGCGAATTATCCAATTAAATTTATTTAGATTAATCAATCTTATATTCTTATCGACTTTCGTCAACATTGTGTTCTAATTTGTTTTCAATAACTCTTATAGAGATCATTGCTTTTTGGTTATATGAATACTTAAACAACTAAGCCATAATATCAAGTATTATAAATGTATACAAATTTGATCACTGACGGAAAAACATAAAAAAATTTTTATGTAAGTCTAAATAATATATTTTATTTTTTTTAAATACCTACTTAAAATTATGAGCCACGAGGTGATATTTTTTTTCGAGCAACAAGTCTATATAAGAGCGATAACTCCTTTACATTTTTTTAGGACCATTAAATACGTGACCGTATTTATTATTTATTAGTTTGATTTTAATGCTCTAAGCGTACAAACACACAATAAACATAATATGTGCCATGTCCATATCAAATGATAATAAAACAAGTCATGTGGTCATTTTTAAGCATCACGTGGACACTTGAGACTTGATACGCAGGAGTCGAATCGGCAAAACGACAATCGGAACAAGGTTAATACATACATTTACGACTCCAAACAAATATACATTTTTATTATTCGAATAATAACCATAAATGGTTGTTATCTAAAATGTTTGTTATTCACATTATACACATATCGTCCTAAGTTTAAGCATCTATGATCCATCGGACGATGAGGCTATTTAATGTTTAAAGAACAGATAAACTGCGCAGGCAGTCTGCAGAACTATTTTATCAACATTGATATTATGTATTATTAAATATTAATCTATAAAACGACAATTATTATATTATATTACATTACGTTACTACTCGTATAGAAATAAGAAATTATTATTTTATTTCATAATAATAATAATTATTATCATTATATATGATATAATTACATAAACATTTACAACCTAAAACCCATAATATCTATTATACTAATTAGTTATTAAGCTGCATGCATTCAGAAAAGATAATTTTGTTTTTATCATAGAAATAATAACCAGTATTCATTACGCTGTACTTAAATATTTATTTATTTGACTGGTTGTATATTATGATATATACAAATATTAATTATTGTAACTATTGACATAAGAAACAAATTTTTCTCTACTTTATTTTACAAAACAAACATTTTGAATAGTTATTAATTAATTACCAAACGGTTTATGTAAGGATAAGATGCATCGAAAAAGAATTGTCTTATTTCAATGTTTTATGTAATATGTAATATCATTGGAACAGATGTAAAATTACGACAAGAAGATAGGAGTGAACGCATAAAGACATAATGAAAATCACGTTGTTAATGTCGCGTTGTAAATTATATATACGTAATATTATATAAGACGACTTGTTTTACATTTAATCCTTTTGATAGGTGTTTAACACTTATACAAATTTAAATATCAACGTTTCATAGAGAGAGAACGTATATTTAATGTTTTATTTAAAAACACATCTAAATGTTCGGTGTACCAGGTACCTACCTATATAAGTAATCGAACAAATCACGAGATCCCATATCGCGCGCCGGTCCTTGATGAATTATTATCGTCATCAAAATGCATAATTAGTCGGACGAAGGACAGTTTATCGTCGTGTCTAAATCTAATATACTTATTATACTTATATACGTACCCACATAATATTATATATACGCTGCACGAATTGAGTTTGTCCAACGCTCGCGCGCGCACACGCCTATATAGAAATAGGATCGTACGTAAAAAAAACAAAATTAAATAAACATCATCATATTACTATGGAATAATAATAAAGACGAAACGTTTAAATTTCAAAGCGGCGTGTGTTTGTGTAGTTCGGGCGGTTTATATCCGCCGAATCATCTGAACACGAGGTTGTTAGTCTTCGTGTGACAAGAATTCCAGTCCACATTCCTCATATATATATATCCATACGTAGTGGTGTATTATTATTATTATTATATACGCATTACTATACCTATTTACTATCAGGTGGCATCTTAATTTCTTAATTAGATACTCTCAAAGGACGTCCCGACCGATTTTAATGGGCTAACCTGCGACCACGGTGACATATACATTTATTTACTTGCTACGTTTATATTATTATTATTATTATTATTATTATTACTATATGCATTATAATAATCGCGTGGTCCAGGTGACTGATAATAGTGCCGTATAATATGGCCCTGCCTATTGCCTAATACGAATTTATGTGTTTAAATCCTTCCGCCATGTATAGTATCGCGGTAAGTGGTAATGAAATAATATAAATTATAATCATAATTATAAATTATTTATGCATTATTATTAAATTATTGTGTCGGAACGTGTATTATTAGTTAATCTAAGAGTTTACTCAAGCTTAATTAATATGAATAGAAACAAAATAATATATATATATATATATATATATATCATGAGTAAAAGGTACACGCCATGGGAATATAATATTATAATTTACAACTATTATAAGTAAAATAAAAAACCGGTGTAATATACAATAATTTTAATGAATAAAGAACCAGTATATCATTAAAAATTCGAAGCACATTTACTAAATTAGTAAGAAATATTTCATACTTTTAATGTATAATATGTGTAATATAATCAAATTGCCCCCCCCCCTCTCAAGACGTTGCTCTTTTAAATTTAAAATATTTTATTATAATATTGTAAATAAAAATCGATTTTTATTAAAAACGTATTTTAATAAAGGTATTATATATAATAATATACCATGTAAACAATATATAACATACACCTAATTTCCAATTTAATGTATAATATAAGTAAATTATTCAAAAGTATCGTACTCTATTACTACACTATAAAAAGCTTTTTTGAATAATAAAATCTTCGTAAGTGCATTGCTCGTTTTTTTTGGAATTTTAAGACATATAATGTCTCAATATATATTCAAATATAGGTGTATATTTAATTATGACACTGATTTTATTTTACGTATGTTTGCACACAATATAGTTTTTTTTTTCTTGAAAATCATTTAATGATTTATCACAGTCTTCAAGGCAAAATAAAATCTTAACTAGGAAATTACAGTTAATTTATTTGTAATTATATTTGTCGAATGTGATGGTACATAACTATTATTACATAAAATATAGGGCAGGAGAATTATCTCGTACACGTACGATGATGAAATATTAATGCTTGAAAAGTAAATAAACATTTTAATACGTATTAATGTACCTAATATGGAATATAATATTACATGCCAACGTGTTTATCACTTTGACCAAATGATTATCTCACAAGACACGAAATAATACATAATGTGCTGGAATTTAATCAATAGCACAAATAAATTTGTCTTCGGATATAGTTCTATAAATCCAAGGAGGAATGTTGTCCTTACTTATAATAAAGGTATCTAAATTAAATTATGAACGAACTCGTTTGACTATATCACATTCATATAAAGATAAGTATTATTTTCTAAAACTGAAATAAAATTATTTATGAGTATTCACAAGTCATAACGTCATAATATATTATTTATATAAATATTTTATTTTATGTGTATTTAATATACACATATTATAAGGCATTTTACTTCATCGAAAACATAATTTGTCAATACATTTATACGCACGAGTTAATTCATTTAATTTCTAATGGTTATACTAATAAATTTTCTTTGTCCATTTTTATGATTTAGAAAAAAAAATATTATACCTTTATCCTTTAAGTTGAATAATTAAAGTATTTTTTAGTTATTTATTTATACATTTACAATTTATAACATATCAGTATTTAAAAAAAGTTTTAATTGTTTTACTATTTTTATCAAACTGTTTTCTCATACATTTACTTTATAATACTGTTAAGTATGATAAACTATATTTTTTATTTCATAGTTGGATACAGGATACTTTCCTGAAAATATATATGATAAAACCGTAAACAAAAGGTCTTTTATAGAGAATAATGTAATTTAATTTATCCTTTTATTATTGGCACATTTATATAAACTACAATAGTTCTGTTTTTAATATTATACACAATCCTAGTTATACACGCAAATAATATGATGACGATAGAAAAATCCCGAGTAAAATGTTTTAGTTATAAACAAATTATTATTATCTTAAATAAATTGTTATCTTGTATAGCATAAAGGAAAAATAAGTAATCGAATAAACTTAGCCTTGTCACTTAACAATTATTATACGTATTAAGATGACACGAAATTAACTGAAATAATTATAATATAATACCATAGTATATTAATATCAGTGTTTCGATATTATTATATTAATATGTGGGTTTAATATGAATTATATAGCTATACTCGCATCAGAATCGTGGAATGTAATTTTCAACACGAACAAGCAATTAACACTAATAGTGTTTAATAATTCATGTATATAAAAAAATGACAGAAAGACCTTGTAGCTCTGCAGTAACTATTTTTCCATTACCCACTAGATTTTTCAGAATATCTGGTCCGTGAATAATTGCGATCACCATACACATAAGTTATAAAATATTTTATCGGTAGGTAAATGTAGGTAAATATTTATACGGTCATACGGGTGTTCAATATAACCTGTGTATTTTATTTCTTCGTTTAAGTGTTTAAGGTTTAACTTTTTATAACTATATATATATATATATATATATTACTATATTAGACATAATAATATGAATAATTAGAGACCGGATTTTTATGTTTCTGCATATTCTTATACTGTACACGTATGCGTGGCTCAATTCTAGTTACATTATGTTTATCAAACGTCTAAACATAACCTAAGTTTTTTTACAAAAGTTAATTTTCCATAGAAATGCAGAACTTTTGTCCACAAGTTTACAAGTTTGGTGATGAAAGCTGTGATATGAACAATATGCTCTCATACATAATTTGGTGGGTAGGGGAAATAAATTATTTATTGAATTCAGCATAATCAGAGTTAAGTTATATTTTTCACTTTCCATCATTGTTATATGTTAATGTCAGGTATATTTTATATTGTATATATTATATGAATATAGTATGATAATAATGTAATACCCACATATTTTTACATTTTTTTTTAATTTGTCGAAATAAAGTTATTTTATTAGGACAAAAACATACTGAAATTAAACATTTAAATAAATATGTGTATATATAATATCTTCTTTATAATTTCGTTATAAACGAATACGATACACCTACACATAAAGAAACACAGCGTTATTAGTATCAATTTATGGGGAATAAAGTCGATCTATTTTCACCTTGTAAGTAACTTCTATTTTAAATTGTATCTCATTTCCTACCTAAATGTTGAAACTAGTTGTTCAAAACAAAGTTTAAATAAAAAGAAAAAAGTTGATCTAAAGTTGTGGGCTGCAGAGTGCAAACAGAAGAGTTGTGACATTAGAATAATATGCAAGTTTAATCAGTAAAAGTATAGAAGTAGGTATATATAGGTATATTTGTTAAACTTTTATTATTCCACTAATGATATAATAATATATTATAACGAATTATATGTAAATTAAAAAAAAAATACAATCAATTTCACGCATTAGGAAAAATCATATTAAAAAAGAAAAACCTATTGCGTTACGTCGACTAACATCTGATATACTGCAGATTACAGTAGAACTGTAGAGTTAAGTGCATTGTGCATATTATACAGTCACTATAAATGCGATAATTAATATTGTTTACCAAGTTGGTATATGGTGTTGGTGTATTATATTGTTATATCTGCATCATATGATAATGAAATTAGTTTTGTTTGACGTATACACCTATACAACATATATTCATATATTATACGTGTTATTTCGCATCCGCCATCGACCACGAACGTGACAAATAAATCTCTCGATTATTTATCGATTAAGTATAATGCATGTATGGTATATAATATACTATACACTTATAGCTAGTTACGCCATATAAAATATATATCCAACATTTATTGCATAATTATTGTTACTGAAATTACATTATTCATTTGGACAAGTCGGCGTGGTGTTGGTGTTTAACAAAATATGCTAGGTCGCATTTATACATTATTATCATCATAATATCGTACCTGAATTCCTCCCGAAAAACCTAGACAGGTACTATATTATATGTATGTATGTATGTATAAATAATAAATATATTGTTTAATGATATACAATTTTATTCAAAATAGTTTCCAACCGCAACACTCAGCAAATACGATTTTATTTTTCTTTCATCTGACACATTTTTTTGGCACTGTATAAGACCTATGTATTATATTTAGTATAATCAAAGCTTATCTGACAAATTTTGTTTTTGAATCATAATTTAGTTAAAAAACTATGGTACACGAGATTTTTTGGCAACATTTTAAATAGGTGTGAGTAACAGTTTAACGCCCGGTTGTTTTATATACATAATATTCAATATATAGATATTTAGTATATGGTTTTACAATAATGTTTTATAATTATTTTACAAGGGTAGCTTAAATCTAAATTCCATTCATTTATATTCTATACTGTACATTCATACATCAGAAATAATGTCTATATCACATTATCGTGTATACATTTATTTATTACTTAATATTATTACAATATTAAAACAATTTTTTTTACGTTTTACAATAATATAAAAAAGCTGGACAAGTAAATACCGCTCTGCTAAACAGTAGGTTCTGTCGAGTGGGTCACTGTAAATTGTATTGGATGTGTTAAATTTAAATTCAATAATATAAAATCATTGTAGATGAAAAACGATTCTGAACGAAGATGTATCAGCCGATATTATACTAAGTAGTAAGTACCTAAAGTTTATAATATTATTGTTGTTGAAATATAATAATATACTTTAAAAATTTCAAATATACTCACGAATAATATATTTAAATTACAACATAAATAACAACACAATATTAACAACTTATGAAGAACTTTGTATTAAATTCCCAAGTTTTTTGACTGAACTAAAACATTTTTATCCGAGTGTTCGTCAATTGCGCCGACTTTGGGACACTACCTGTATAATATACATCTATTGCGCCGGTATAAAAAAGGTATACTAAAAAGGTATATATCAATTGCTCCATTAAAAATAATTTTTTTATTACAAATAAAATACAAAAACTGTCTTAGTTTAATTTTTATAATTCGTTAATACTAGAGTTAATACGTTACAAAATGATCGAATCCAACGACCGTTACTGAATGTCATTAATTAAAGTGTCAATATTGTTACTTTTCTAAAAAAACGAAATGAAAATAAGTAAAATGCAGAAATAAATCTACCTATTATATAGATTTTAATTTGATTACCTTATTAAACTTTTTTGTAGTGATAGCTTATCCTTTTTACAAATTCAAACATATCTAGATTTCTATTTACATACTTGGATATATTTTCTTCAACTATGGTCTTTTTTTTTGTACTTATGATTTTTAATTTAATTTTCTTTTTGGACGCTATTAATTTTGATATATGATTGGACTTGAATAATTTTTAAAACTTCATCAAATTGTGTTGTATCTTCATCAAATAATAAAGTTATAAAAATAATGATTTTCAAACATACTTATGAAGACAACGTTGTAGATTAGATTAGCACAATTTAGATAAAATTAGAAAATCCAACACGTAATAACAGATTCGTATGTATAATTATCAAAATCGATAGGCGTAATTGACATATAACAATGTATTACATTCGAATATCGATCGGCGCTATTGATGTATATCCTTTTATCCACAATAATAACAATAAAACTAATAATAATCTAAAATTTCTTATGCCTATAAATAGTTTTAAAAGAATCAAAACATTTTGAAAATGTTGTCATATACAGAAAATGTTAACATAAAAATTTGGTTAAAATTTAAAGTATTTACGATAATTAATTTTTGAGTTACGCCAAAAATACAAAACCAATTTTATCAAAAACTAATTTTGCGTAAAAATTCCTTTTTTTAGTTATTCCCGACGTTTTTGAAAACTATTCAAAATTTTCAATTTTGATTTCTTGAATGCATCAAATAGATTTACTTTCAAACCAGAAAGTTTACTGAAGTAATTTCTGAAGCATTATTTCAAATACGTAATGTGTACACAGACACACAAAAAATAAAAAAACAATTTTTTTTTTAATTAACACGTTCATAAGTTATAATAAGAACGTAATTATATATGTAATTTATAATTATTGATTAATTAAAAAAAAGTTGATATATTTTTTTATTATAGTAATACACGTTCATGGTAGTAAATAATTGAATATACATGAATGCATATAATAGTATAATAATACTATACAGACTATAATTTATCAGCTATTGACTAATTTCTTTTCTTACCGTAATTACTATTAAATTATTAACGATAAAAATAACGTTAATAATTAATAAATTAATTGGTGACATGATATAAAAGAAAATTAAATTCGAATACGTGTTTTAGATTTAAAACAACTACAAAAACAAATCACAGTAACTAATTATACCATTATACCAATACAATATGTATACTATCAAGGTTGACTCTGGTCAATGAATCGCCTCAAAAAAATATATACGTTTATCCAAATATTATGACTCAATTATAACATAGGTGTAAACTAATCCCTTTATCTTAATTTGTTACACATTTTGTGATCGTATTTCTCAACCCATATAAATCATGGGGTATTTTTTAACAATAGATGATGAAAAAAATGTCGAAATAGTTCATATCTTACATCCAATTATCCTTATTTTTTCCAATTATATAGTTTTTTTAGTTAAAACACGTGTCCATTATTTGACCTTTTCCATCAATAATAGATGGAATTTAAGCCATTTATATTTTAAACGCATAACTATCATGGCTTAATAATTAGTGTTAATTACATCATTATATTTATTATACTCACCGAGAATAAGGAACTGTTAATGAATAAATAAAATTTAAAACAGTTTGATTTTTATAATTAACATTTTAAGTGGATGTTAAACTGAAGTTGAATATATTTAGATAAGTATATTGCTCAGTGTTTCTATAATTTCATCATATAGTGTAGCTAAACGGTCATACACTTAAATTAAAATAATTAAATCAAAATTAGAGAATTGAATACTAAATAATTAAATATATTAACGTCAGTTTTGTTCAGAATCCGTTGATTTTTAATATATAATATCAAAATATAAAATCCATAAAAAATATAATAAAATTTCAATATACTATATTTATAATTTTAGAAAAATATAATTCAATTTAAACATACAATATATTTCTGAAATAAATCATTTTATAAGAATAACGCTGACTTTATAATGATATTTATATTTATTCAATTAGTAAATGATAATAAAAATAATAACTATATATACATACACGGACTTAGATTCTTGTTATTTTAGTTTAAATAAATATACTGTTTTTATTGGTATTTAGAGTTCAGACTCTTTTACACATAGCTATCAGATACATTTTTTTAAAATTATATTTTGATATAACACTTATAAGTTAACAAACAAATTAGAAATATTTGTGACTGATCCTCCGATTGAATATATGTCATGTATTTATATATTTTGTAGTACCTAATTTCTTGTATTGTATATGGATGTTTTAAGTTTTCCGCGACCAATGTGTTTAATTGCGACGAATTTGACACGCGTCCATATTAGCTGCAACCAAATACATGCGACCAATTGACTGTGTACCTATAAACCGTGGTACCCCGTATCAACAGGTATATTAAAAATTTGTATCACTCTCTAACCATCGAAGTTACGCCACTGAGCCACCGAGCTCCAAAATTACGTAAAAATATTTGTCACGATAGCGATGCGCGTGCAGGGCGGGTAGGCGTTAGCTAGGACATCAAAAAAACGATTTCATCAAGTAGCCATTTCAAACCGAACGCTTTTGAAAACATGAATCGCTCATATGAAACATACCTACACAGTAATGCACTCGCGGATTCAGATATTTAAAAGAGCAACACTCGGGAGAAGTTAGACACACACATTCACGATTATTTCACGCGATCAAAGGATGTGCCCGACAGCGGTAAAATATATAGAAAACCCATTTCGTTTTTTTCTTTTCCGCTAGAAAATTTACCATGCGCTGATGTCGAACAGTTCTATTGGTCCCGCGAGACTCTAAACTTACCCCCAAATGTATATATATGTATAGCAGCATGCAGTGTACAGTGTATATTATGTAAGGCAATTGGCGATGTGAAGAGTAGCAAACGGCTTGAACAATATATATGTATAGAATTACGCATCGATGACGACGATCTGAATGATCGTGTGTTTTGTGGTCGTTACCCAATTTCTCATCGGGTTTAGAGTTTTTATTATTATTATTTATTTATTTTATTCTTTTATGTATATATATATATATGTGTGTGTGTGTGTGTGTGTGTGTGTGTATGACGACCCGACCTTGGCAGCTCTGTGAACAAATTGAAACGAGACCATTTCATCGCAAACCGATCGCGATTTCTTTCGGTAATAATCGAACCTCCCTGCAGCACCGGATAGCTGTGTACTTTTGTCGTTTCCACTTTGACCCTCTCCCTCCTGAGTAAAAGTAAAATAACGTATTATTTTATGTATATATTGTATACACTTACTATATATATATATATATATATCAATTTTAAGGCTATGAACACTGAAAAGGTCGCTGTAAGAGATTTTTTTGTTATATTTTTCCATCATTTCCTTCGCACTCGATAAATGTACTGCGGACATTTATTTAATCCCATCTACTGTACGATTTGTACGTATAATATATAACATAATATTTTACTGGTTGCGTATAAACGTTTACTATTAATGTTTATTATTTATACCCACAATTTGTATAATATGAGGTATTTAGTTGTAGATATCGCCATAATTTAATAACTATAGATAATGAGTAATGTCTCTGTATTCAACAAAATTGTGTCATATGCACTGCAGAGTTATTTTTTTAACTTATTACATGGGAGCCAAACAGCAATTTTGCCACTACTATAAAATATAAGAGGGCATCTCCCCCTTGCCCTCCAGATTACGCCCATATACTATTAGATTAGATTAGGTTTACACATCTCATCACCTATTATTATTGTACCTATTTAAACTCTTTTTAAAGTAGTTCTATGCCGATGAGTGATGGTGACTTGTCACACATGTTATATATACACAATTTGTATGGCATGACCCATCATCATGTGCCACTGGTTGGTCAAACAAATAGCTTAAAACTTCTTAAAATATTTTGAAAATTTCATGACGTATAGAAAATAATTAAATTTAAGAAAAACATAAATGTTAATTTAGTAAAATATCTATAACTAGGACAATTTTTTTACATCTCGCACAATATACATATTCGTGTGTATAGTGTAGGTACCATATACATTTAAATAAATTATGTGTAAATATTATATATAATATCATACATATTTTGATGGATATATACTATACATTACAGTTTTACACTTGTAAGTTATAACAATAAACGATTTCGGTAATATAATCGCGTGGTATTTAGTAACACGAACAATCGGACGAGTGCGTGCGTGGAAGGGAAGAAATGCGCTGCAAGTGAAATAATAATACCCATTTACGACAGTATGACTACAAAATAAAAAATAATGTGATATTGTATAATATTATTGTAGTAGATAGTAATAATAAAAATATAAAATGCAAACGTTCTAATGAGTGATAAGGTCGAGTAGCAATAACAATATAATATGGACATTAACGTTCTGTTAATATGTCTGTACAACACACGTTTAGACACGCATACACTCACACGCTTTTCGAGTCCGAGCAGACGTATACAAGAAAGAGAAAAAAACGTGTCGTGAAACGACTGCGGAATTATACACAATATACGCGTATTATATTATATATGTATAATGTACCTATATATCCCGAGTGGTGTAATATAATAATAATAATAAACACAATGATGATGATGATGATAATAATAATAATAATATATTAATGGTAAACGGCGTATACGTATTATAACAGTCTTATACAGTCTGTGCGTGGATATAGTATATATATATATATATAAGTCGTGTGTGTATGTGTGTTGGAAACCCGATCTCGACGGAATGTCGGGTCCGTTTTACCGGCTAAATACCTTAAAAGTGACATTTCTGGAATCCTCGGCACATATTTTATACGCGGTTAATAAAGTCTTTACGCGATAACAATCGGAGCCCGGCCGGTGGGGCGACGCGCGCGACGGCGAGGGAAACGACTAACGACGACGACGACGACGACGTACCCACACAATATAAATACTGCAGAGCGAGCGAGAACTTATGTATATATATATGTGAACACGCATATTATAAAAGATGTCCTCCGCACCGGGGCAGACGCGCAGACGGCTATAAACATGCCTATATACATAATACGTATAATATAAACGTGTGTATTATTTCATACGCGCACGGGGTCTCCCGCTTTACTTTCACCGTAATTTATTCTCCAAATAAAAATATAATAATATTATAACGCACGCGCACGCACACGCACACACCACCTATCGTCGTCGCCGTCGCGCCGGGCGGCACAGCCGACGACGACGACGACGACGACGACGACGGCTAACAAACACCTGTCCGCGCGCGCTATTTGTTTGTTGTTCGGAGATAAAATAATAATAACAATAATAATTGGCCGCGGCTGTAAATATTGGGCGTCGTGTACCTTTTGGTGGATATATATTATTCATATATCTGTATGGGCGGCTACACGCATTACACGTTCACATGGTACTGCACGATGCGCGGGCGGGGTGGCGCACGGCCGATCGGCTGTTTTCAAATAATATTGTACCCATTTGAGCATTGTACATAGTAATGTCGCAGAGCGCAAATCATTTTTTTCACGAAATGTGCTCGCCGATAAGACACATTACGATTTTTTCCGTTACGGGTCGTTTGTACAAATACGTTTCAACGTCTCGTACTCGTATATCCCGTGTCCGCAGTGCATAATAATACGATCTGGATAATATTATGACGCGTATAGCACACGCTCGGCGCGTCCGATTCGGGTACCTATATTAGAGATTTTCAATTAAAATTCCAAAACGTCGTTTATATAATATTACACTTACGATTATGTAACACGGGTTTTATTAAACGCGTGTCGTGGGCACCCATACATGATATTAGCTATAGGTGTAGCCGCTCGTAATGCGATATACCGTGCATTATAGTTCGGTTATATGACCGTAATAAATATAGATACCTGTATTTAAACTGGAATATATCGTTATAGCTTATGAGATACTCATTTATTATGTATATTATGTGTATTTTAAAATTTAAATGTTATTTATAGTCGGACGTCTGTGCAATACTGATGCAATAATTGTGTTTATAATAATATGTTATTCTTATGTCATATTTATATACCTACCGGCTTATATATATATATATATGTAATTAAATCGACGAATCAACGACGGTGATTTATGACCTGTCATATATGTAGATATATAGAAGCATATGAGTAAGGCCTGCTGATGATATTAGCATATATTGATTATAATATGAACATAGCACAACATTAACATATTAAATATTTGCATCACCTATAATGGTGCCCAAATAATATATTATTAAACTATAGTAGACATTTACCAGTAACCTATAACTAACCTAGGTACCTATATAGCTACCTGCCTATCTCGTATCAGGCTAGTGGCTATATAACCATAGTTATACACTTACATGTTATTAATTAGATTTAACATGCTCGTGTTCAAATATAATATTACATTATTATTTATTAGTTATTATTAAACTTATAACCTCTATTATACGGGTTACTTTTACCAGCAGTGAAAATAAGGGAGTCTGCAGTGCTTAGTTGATCGAAAAAAAGAACTTACCAAGCCCTCTCAAAGTTCAAATAATACACGAGAGATTATATACTATATAATATACTAAATATACCTACTTTTAAAAAATATCAAAAAAACTGAACTGCCTGAACTACTAAAGTTCTTTTTCATGACCTTGAGAATTGTGCATATTCACGTCACTGGGGTTGACACGACATAATCGTCATATCTATATAGATTTGCGCACACGGTATGCCATATCTCATATCTATGAGTATTACTTAAAATATTACCCAAGGTCCTAAATTATTCTAGCCGGTAACCCAATTTTTCCTCCTCTTTCTGGCGTCTATTTAAATAGTTATAGATATCGCAGCATAGGTATATAGACAACAATAGGATACCTATATTTATTGCTTATTAGCATACAGTAAAATTATAATTAGAGGAAAGATATAAACTTAAGAAGAATAAAATCTAAACATCACTTCAACGTTTCCGTGGTGTAGCGGTTATCACATCTGCCTAACACGCAGAAGGTCCCCAGTTCGATCCTGGGCGGAAACAGCAAGCTTTTTTTGCATTTTTTATTCTTATTTTATCACATTTATAAATACTTAATGACATTTTATTTTACATTTTAAGGTATCAAAATATTTTTTTTTATGATAAAAATTATGCACTAGCAATGTCTCTATTCATTATTGTATAATATTATTTATTTATTATTTGATAAATATTCATTTTATAAAAAATTGTTGTAGGTAGTTAAATAAGTAGTAAAATATTAATTATTATTTATGACCGATAGAAGAGTTAATAGTTTCATATATCAGCAGTTATTTAAGAAAAAATGATTTTACCTGCTGATTATAATTAGCTCGATTATAATTTATAATAATATAATTCAATTGTATTAAATTCATTAATAATTGGTTTTGAATGGCACATAATGGATATATTAAAATTGGTAAAAGTATTTAATAATTAAATACAGTAAAATACGTTTGTACCTAGTATTGTATATATTGTACTCAGTGGCGTATTTTGGGGGGGGGGGGGGTGTCCACGGTGTCTGGACACCCCCCAAACAAAAAAAAAAAATTCAATCTTTAATTTTGATAAATTTTAAAGGGAATTTGACAAACAAAAATATGTGGTTTGTGTGGTAGGTTATGAACTATTTTAATATTATCTAAAGTCCTAAACTAATTCGGAAAGAAAATAAATTTAAAGAAAACAAAATTTTTCAAATTTTTAGAAAACATTTTTGAAGTTGGCTAAAACTTACACGACTGATTTAAGTGAATGTCAAGATTCTATTTTATTATCAGAATATACACTATGGCAAAGACGGTTAAAAAATGTTGAGACTTGTAATTTACCAAAAAACGCAATATAAGCAATAATACTATGCAATCAAGAAATATATCCAAATGTTTTTAAATTACTACAAATATTTGCAACATTACCAGTTTCTT
>JACXSJ010000866.1:107860-151994 GCA_014851325.1 Pentalonia nigronervosa | reverse complement strand
AACTAATTTAGGAAATACTATCAATTAAACAGTTAAATGCATATATATCCTACAAACATCCTCTATTGTTAAACACAATGTACCCCCATAGTTGTAAGACTAATATCTAACTTCAATACTATTTTGTATTTTTTTACAGGCTAATAACCTTAGGAGTTGAAGCCTTTCTTAAATAAAAAAAAAAAAAAAAAAAAAAAAAGTAACGTCCAAACGCCTCACGCTGGTTTTAAAATAATTTGTTAAAATCAAGTTGGTTTAAAGAGTTTAAGTTTTCGAAAATCTCAAGTATTCTAAATTATGGTCTTCGAGTGTATCTATTTAACAATTTCAAAAATCAGAATTTGAATATATGAATTATTTAAGCATAAATATAGTGTAAACTTGCTTTATAAAATGGCTTTATATATTGATCGATATTTCGTTAAGAAATATTATTACAAGAGGGTAGGTGTGATGTGGCTTTGACTTCCATGTGGATATGTAGTACGACTATTGAAAATATTTTCTCTGAAACTTCTTTTAAAAAAATTAATTTTGATAGCTATCTCACTTCTCTTTATTTTTTCAACTCGTGCATAATAATAATACACCAATCACAACGAAACTTGTTCCGGTCCGATGTCACGCGAGACGACCGCATCGTCGTTGCGGCGTATATAATATAATATAATGTACAATGTAAATAATAATAATAATAAGAATAAGAATAATAATAATCGTGTTATTACACTGTGGTCCGACAGAAACGCGGAACGGTTTTCGCGTTGTGCAACGGTAAAGGAAAACGACATCGGCGACAGGGAAACAAAACTCTCCAACGATAACGCGTTAATAGTTGTTGGTATATTATAGGTATAATATGTATATATATAGTGTACAACCTATACACAAATATATTATTATAATATAAAACAATAATAATCGTGGCAATGTTATATTTAAAATTAACGTATATACAGGGTGATTTAAGTATTGCAGAACGCATTTGATACGGCGTTCTTAACCAGCCGGTAGGACGAGGTAGCTATTAAAATTCAAGGTATGGTTGGGTTGGTGTATAATATGAATGTCGTGTGTTCGGTGATAAAATTTTATTACCCTGTATTTATTGCACTTTATATGTGATATAACTATTATAAATATTACAAGATTGCGCTGATCAACCCCGAACTTGGGTGCATAGATCTGGTGGACTGGCGACAGCATAAGTAAGACCAGATATGCAACACGATTACCTTTTAGTGTTATTATTCCCAACGGTGATTGAGCCTCTATTCCTCTAACCGAAACCCATTAGTCCAGCGGTGTTTTGTTTACTAAACACAACCGTGATTGACTATATTGTATTCCTATTATATTTAAAAATCTTTTTATACGTATATATCCTTAGTTCAAATGGTGATTTATTTTGAAATAACACAGCTGTTGTTTAACTAAGGTATATTAAAATTGTTTTTTTTAAGTATTCATTTAAATTTTGTGAAACCTAACGTAAATCGTTGAGATAAGTCAAAACAATTTTTATTTTTAAAATGGTGAATTGCTAAATAGACACAACCATATTATTTGTTTGTAAAATAAACAATAAAATATTATCTCATCTTAATTAAATATTATAAAATATACTCATATATAAATTAATAAACACCTTTACATACCTATTAAACACCTATTTTATTTTCTTTAAGAAATGAACTATAACCTATTCCACAAATTAAAATAAAAACAAATAAGAATAGATAATAATGTTTCAAATACAACGGCCACCTCAGCGGTATAAACTGCGGACTCTGCGATGGTTTCGTAACAACTGCGAGTACAGTTACTTATATTATTATTATTATTATTATTATTATTTAAAGATTCACGACCTTGTAACCGTGTCGGGAGAGCCGTTACTGCAGCAGAAGAGACCCATGGATCGGGGCAAATTCAGCAGGAGTATATCTAGATAGAGTGATTCAAACATGCTCGTCCCCTTTTTTCTTCAAAATGCAGTTATTCAAAATCTGATTTTTTAAATTTTAAATTATAAGTAAAAACAATATTTTAAATTGTTGGAATTTTTTGTACTATTTCAGAAATATCCTATGAGGATATACACTTGTGTTTTTAAACGAGAGCCCCCTTTGTAAATTATTTAGTAGATAATTTTTCTAAAAATGTTGAGATATCATAATCAAAATTTAAACGATTAATTTTGAGTTCTTTAATTTTGTATACTAAAGATATAATATAGGTCCATGATGGCGGGTTTAAAAGACGTGCACTTCCAGCCCATCCCTCCCTCCACCAAAGTACAAAATTTGAAATTAGTGCGCCATTAATGTGAATTCGTGTTATATTTTTTACTATATTCACAATTTGTTTTTAGATATGAGGTCTATCGTGATTTGAATATCTTAGTAATTTATTCACCAAACTTATCAGCTATCGCAGCATTGTTAATTTGTAAAAATAGTCCAAATATATCTAATATTAAAAACTAAATCCAATATTATTTCTTTGTCATATTTTTGTAAAATCATTTTTAAGGACAATTATCCTTAGTAAAAACATTTAAACAAGAAACTGAATAACTATTCGCTAAAATTTTGAATTAGGTACGTCAAAATTTTCAAAAAACGGCACCGCGACGACACGTAAATATGGCACGATTATATTACAGCTGTATTATCGTCTTTATTCGAAAACGTACAATACCGAGCAATAGAATAGTTAAAATAATAATATAAAAAATAATATTATAATGCGTCGCGTATATAACATCGAACCGTCACCGTCATCGTCGAAGCATCGTTTCACCGGACGTGCCGTACAGCGGACGACGTTGTCGCCGCGGTTAGTTATGATTTACAAACGGAAACGTATTATTCAGACGTCAACTACGGCTGCAGTAGTAATAAACCAAAAATTTAAAGAACTGAAAAACCAAAACGATTTATTATTATAATAATACAGAAGTTCGCGCGCGCGTGCGTCGTTAACGGTTTAATTTACGACGAGCTCGTGTCCTATCGTGGCGATTGTATGCTAATATACGAGTTTCGGTCCGGTATTATATATATAAATGTACCTATATATCTTAATGTATAATGTGATAATATGTGATGTATGAATGCCGAGCCATTAAAAACGAATTGTACAGTAGCTCTTACACGAATAATTATTTTATTCGAGATTATGGCACTCGCTCTCAGACGACGGATAATAGATTTAACTAGGAGGGACCTAGGGATATGTAATACGTTTATTCACACCAAATTTCGGGGGTTGATTATTAAGTGTATTTTTACGCATTTCTTACTATCATTTTGTTTATTCTTTTGTGTTCCGCGGTGGAGAACAATAAAACAGAATATTAAAATGTATGGTAGGTATATTTGAGTATGTATAGCTGGTGAATGCTGTAACGCGTATTTGCATAATATAATCGGTCGGATTGTTTTGAGCCACATATACCGTTTCTGTCACCCGATTAAATAATTCGCGTTCAGAGATAATTTTAAGTGCGTATACATAAGATTCCAAATCGGAACGTTGATACACATAAAATTTTGTATTATGTGATTTGAATACACTGGTGATATAAATTGTCTATCATAAGCTTGGTGTATTAATTTACCGGATCGTAAACCTATCTATACAATACCAGATAATATTATTACCTCAAACGACATTTGCTCGCGTATATTTATCATAACGTCGGTATAATTTGGCACCTGTATACTAACCCAGCACTTTTAAATATTAGATGTATGCGAAATTCGGCGTCATAGAATATTATTTTGAGCGACCGTCATCGTGCCCGCCCCTTTATTCTTTAGGCATCAACAATAATAATACTTTAGCTATTGGACATGAATAATTTCGAATAAATCGTGTTGACAAAATATCGTACCTGTGATTCGAGAAACTAGTTCAACGCGATCCCAAGTCTGATACAGCGTTCGCCGCAGAAATTCCTTCGGAGAAAATTGGACAGATCGTCTGCGGTCATATTAAATGCCTATAGCAGATAGTATATAGATTCCGTCTCGCCGTTTAACGTACATATAATCTCCACCGGGCGACCGCTTTCGACGAAGGATTAGTCGTATATCTATAAACTATTATTATTATCGTATAGAAATAATAATAATAACAAGAAGAAGACGCGTTTTGTAAGCTGCAGTATTATTATAATGAAATACATCGCCCAGAGGATGTTCGCCAAATCTTACGGTTCCCGCATCACGAGCCACGGGCATTCCGCGAGCCACACCCGCCCGTGTAATAGGTACAAATGTTATTTTGTCGTTTCGTAGGTGCAGGTGCCTGCAATGAACAACTGCAATGTAGTCAAAACTTAAGACCGGCGGACTCGAGTCTCGAGATTTGCGTTTACTGCGAGTGTATAATAATATAATAACATGATGTGTAGGTATTCCAACAATAATTGTGAGTATATTATATGGTCCGCGAATGAAATGAAACCAAACAAACATAATACTATTTTACTATGCACGTGTTGGGAAGGAGGTAAATAAAAACAACACGTGGCGTACGGAAGTACTATATTATCGTTCGATATTATATTGGAGGCGAACGCGCGCAAGCATACAATAATAATGCAGCGAAACGCGAACACGTGCAACGTGCACGTATAATAATGCATTATAATCGGGGCTTGTAAATGTTATAATAATGTTATGATTATAACGTTATATATTATAACAAAAAAAAAAAAAAATGATTGAAATTTTTAAACGTAATTAAAATGGAAGACTGTAAACAAAAATTATTGGACAGGTACTACAAAACATAACGCAAAACGTAGTATATTATAGACAATCACTAAACGAAAAATAAAGCAAAGCGAAATAATTTAAAATCCATTCAAGGTACTTAAAAATGGTATTATTGGTTTCGTAGAAATATTTATTCCACGTGATTTATTTTTATCATAACAATCAATTCAAGAATTTATTAAATTCTGTATTCGGGCCATTCCATGAATTATATAATATTACTTTTAACGATAAACGGACGTGTTGTGTATATGTATGTAGTATATTATAACGTTTAGATTGTAAATAACGTAAAACGAAAATTTTTTTTCAAATGCAAGCCCTGATAATAATATTACAGATAAGATAGATACACACGCGGATATAACATAAATATTATAAAGACACCATTCGGCTGCAGATAGGTAATATTGTCGGCTTATCATCATAATTTCGATATTTAAACTGCACTTGGCAATACGATAACGTATGTGTACCTAAATGCCATTCTAACATCGTACGTAGGTACTACCGCGGATTTTGTGCATTACAATAAGTTGAGTATTGACGTACCTCTGCGTGTATAATATTATATAACATACACGTGCGGACATTATGCACTTTATTGCGCAACTGACGGTCGATAAACAAAAACGATATCGTTTTAGTCAACAGAAAAAAAAAATAAATAGCAGCCAAGTGCATATTTTATTTGGATGTGTGTTAATGAGACAAGGTAACGAACGTTTATTATTACAATACGCCGGAGCGAGAGATGTAGATAATATAATTTCTGGGTCTTGATACAGGTCGCGCGTATATTATAATAATATATGGTTTCGCCACATAAAATCTGAAGTCGATTTGAGCATCATCACATCATCAGATCGTTCGGGTTACATAAATCATAATGATTTCCGAAAAAGGTTATACCGAACCAATACGTGGTACACTATAATAATATAAGTAGGTAAATATATGTATATACATGTTCTATATAACGTATAATACAAATTACAGTTACATATCGTACCCGTTCATGCAAAACACACAAAGTCCAAAAGTCAGTTTTTCCGGTTTATTATTACATAAAATTCAGTTCAAAAATATCTATGATATGTTATATACAACCAAGTCCCAATATTATTTAAATATGTTCAATAAACAATATAAAATTTCAACTAAGTCCATTCGATAGTTTCCGAAATATGCAGAACACACCAAGTCCGCGTGTGAACTTAATGCGTTATATGCACGAATCTTTGATAATTCATAGAATATAGTTAAATTAATATAGAAAATTAATCAAGTCCATTTTTAATCTATAAATTAGTTAAAAGAACTGAACGGTCAACAGAACGAAATAAATTTGTACCAAAAGAAGATGATCTAAAAAAAGTCTGTTCGTGTATGTTACCGATATTAACAGTTAAGTATAATGATTTGCAAAAATTATCTAGAACGAATATTATACCTTTTCAATACCATGCTTGGTGTGCTTCTCTTTTAAGTACCACAAGAGTATCAGAATTAAATCCTTGATGAACTTGAAAGTGATTCTGATGAGACTTCAGAATAAAAAAGTTAATAATATGTTTTTGTATAAAGTTTTTTTGTGTTTGAAAAGTATTCTGTTTATTTAATAATGAAGTGAGAGTTATTTTATATTTTTTTTATGCCTTTTATTTAGTAAAAAAAAAAAAATAATATAAAAAAAGAAGATTTATGTTACAAATATATATATATATATTTGATTAAAACAAAATAATAATATTATTATAATAGTACTAATCGCATGAAAATGAATTGATTTTTATAAATTTAGATTGTGCCAGGTTAAAACGTATATACATGCAAAACACACAAATCCATATAACTATGCAAAAGTTACTAAGTCCAACTTAGTACTTTGTATTTTAACTATAATAAGAATTACTTATAGATTTCACAGTGTCGATTATTTAAAACCATTCATAAAATAAGAACTTTGCTTAAAAGAAAATCAATTAAAACAAACAAAAACAAAATTTGGTTACATTTGGCATACATTTAAAGTTTGAAAAAATTTCCAAAGATGATTCCCAATAATCATGTTTTTGAATTCGGTGTGCTTTGCATACACGGGGGCGATATTATATTCCTATTGCTATGATTTCTAAATTCGTAGAGCATAAACTTTAGTATAGGCTGATGTATTATCAATATATTATGGACATAACGCTTTGCGAAGGTAACTTTATAATATAGCAAGTCCTCTCGTGTGACGTATTAATACTGCGTAAATAATTGTATATATTAAAGTGTAACTCACAATGCATGCTCATCTCAATTTTAATCCGTTATAATAATATATTTATTAAAATTCTGATTTTTGAACATTTTAAGTTTATTTAGAGTAAGGAGACCATATTTTCAAATACTTAAGGTTTCTTATACCATATAAGAGTGACTTCTTAATATTTTATAAATACAAAAAATGTCCACAATGTTTTATTGTTCATTATTGTATATAGCGGACGATTTTTTTTAAATGTTGACGCATACTCTAAATTGAAATTCGAATAAATATAGTTTTCTTGGAACATTAAGATAAATAATTTCAAAATTATTAGCTTGAATTTCAAATTTGGTGGAAAAACATTTTCAAAAAATCAGCTGTTTAACATTTAGCATTAGAAAATGTTGGTTATCATTTGAAACCAGACACATTTATCTCCACGACAAACTTCTTAAACGCGATGTAAAGCAAATCTAAATATTTGAAAATATGGTCTTTAAGAATATCTATCTACATATCTACCGTCCAAAAATTGGAATTTGAATAAACTCATTAGTAACGGCATGGCCGGATAGATCATTTTTGGCCTAAGGGGAAATTTTAAAAAAGGGCCCCTCTACATGAAAAAAAGTCGTTTGCAGGTATATTATTATTTGAAATAACAAAATAAATTTTTAAAAATCATTAATTTATTTTAAAATAATAACATTTTACCAAATACTGTGCTCATAGTTCCTAAACAATTAATGATTTCTTCAGAATCAATTTTGTTGAGAATATCTTTCTCAACATTCATTAACAACAGACTTTTCTAATACATTTTGACTTATAGTATTTCTTAAATTATTTTTGAGAAATTTTTATTTTGAAAACGTACGTTCGCATTCTACTTGAGTAATGGATAAAAGTAAGCATACATTTATGCGCAAAGTTGAGGCCACGATATGCATTTATGTATAAATTATATTTTGCCAACACTTCAAAACAGCATATAACACAATACTTGGCCGGATGCAGGCCGATAAGAATTTTTTTTTGTAATATATCACAGATATAAGATTATAGATTAGACTGTTTGGACTATTATATTATATTATTTTATATTTCTAATTTCTATTGTAATTGTAAACTATTAATCAGTCATTGCGTCAAACAATAAAAAGAGGCAAATGGCCCCATCATTCGAATGCGGAGTGGAGCTCTCCGGGAAATGTCCGGCTTCCCGGTAGGTCTATCTGCCCATGAATAACGGGGGAAAATATAGGGATGAGCATGACTAACAAATCACTGTATATACATATATAAATAAATCATTTACGCTTTACGGCTGTATTATAATACGTCAAGAGGTATAGGAATCGATATAGCAGATACAGTAAGTCTAAGTAGTCCCAAGTACAACCCTCAGTAATCCGTGTAAAATCAATATATATGAATAAGGTTATTTTTATAGTTTTAAATATAAAAATCCTAATTGAATGGCAAAGATTCATTTTTTTTTTCAAAAATTCAAAAATTTCCAAACATTTTTTTTATACAATTAAGTTTTTTAAATTTTTTATACATAGCCATTTTATTGATCATTTTTTTAACGGTTAAAAATATTAAAGTTGAATAAAAATCGACCAAGTTAAAGATAGAACAAAAGTGAATAATTTTAATTATACAATTTAAAAAACTTTGTTATTATGTGTATTATGTTATTATTATAAATCATATTAATAATTGTAACATCATTTGAAGCCACAACTTTTGTCCCATTTTGTAATTTTAGGTTCACTTCATGAATACTTAAAAATATGTAATCAGTTTTATTGACAGTAAATGATAAGATACGGGTACACAGTTATTGTTATAGGCGTTATAACTATTCAAATCAAAACTTTTATTATATGCAGGTACCTACTGTACGTTTTTTCTGCCTGAAATGTGAAACAATTAATTATTTTTGAAATATTATGAATTTTGACTGTCAAAATAACGGTTATCAAAAATTGAAATTTTTAATCTTAACTATAAAAACTTCTCTAATAATTAGATATTTACAGATTATCATAAAAAAAATCTGCGTTTCAATTAAGATTGATTAAGCATGCGATTCGTGTTTTGATATTTAATATTTGTAGAAAATCAAAAACTTAATTTGCTTTAACTTGATCAATTTTTTACTCCATTTTAATATGTTTTTTTGAACTGTCTTAAAAATTATGGTCAAAAAAATGGGTTATTTTGAAAATTTTAAAAACTCACTTGTATAAAAACAATTTATAGACATTTTTGAATTTAAAAAAAAATGATTCTTATGCCATTCAATTAGAATTTCCATATTTGAAACTGTAAAAAATAACTTATTTAAATATATTGATTTGTTAATTGTGATACGGGACTTTTGGGACACACTATATACAATAAGTATATAATTTATTATAGAGTTAGGCAAAAAATAACGTTGCGTAGTTATTATTATATAGTTACGTACGTCGTACTGCGTTCCTCTGCAGTACCTGCCTATATCTATGTAATATAATTATATACCTTTATAAATATATATTCGTAATAACGAGGGGCGGTTAAAATAAATCGGAAATCGAGATATCAATGCGACATATTGTATTGTAAAAAAAAAAAAAAATGTATAATGTATTTATTTTACATTGGCATTTAATGTCGATCGCTTAAAAACATTGTCCGTTTTCGCCACGTGCGAGGTTGTAATGCCGATACAATATCATAATACAATAATATTATGCGGGCGTATTATATTATACGTAAACATAATAATATAATAACACAGTGGAACGTCGTCGTCGTCGTCGTCGTGGTCGAATTTCTCGTCGAAATATCACGCCGTCTGTGTCCCGAATTCTCCGTCGTAGTCGTGTAAAACCCATCGGGATGCTGCCCACGCTGCAGTCAGTGGTCCGGACGAAGCATCATGTTACCTATATACTTAATTTTTTTCGGCCTCGTGATAGATTATGTATAGAACTAATGGAATTCTCGGTCGCCGCGACGCACACTCGAGAAACGCGGTGTGGTCATTGTACTCGGGTTGACACTTGACGAGCGCACAATAGTGTGTATATTATTATTGTACATCGCCAAAGTGCGCATGCGTGTGCGTGCGTGTCGTGCGCGCGCGCTGAATGAATATAGCACAAAAAATAATATTATATTGAGTTGTCGTATTGAAATGTTCCGTGCGTGTCATGAGGAAATCCGGCGGAAAGTTTCGACCCCGGTCCACCGTAAAGTCCGCCGAACGCTGGAAAAATGTCGAAATGTCGGACGTTATAAATAGGTCTGCGATGGTTCTGGGAATGCGCCTGAACACGCGACGCGATTGGTATTATAGTGGCCCATTGCACCGGGGTTCGGATTTCGGAACTAGTCGAGTACAATGTACGATAAGTACGATTTAAAGAAATGTGAAAGTCGGTTCAAGAGTACTTCCCGGGGATCGTCTTTTCGTGTGCAAACGTCTAAATGCGGTTCGGGCGGGGCACGGGATAAATGGTGTACGAAATGGTTTGCAATGTGATGAAGCGATTTAACCATGCGTGCTCGTAATGATGTAATTAAATGACGGCTGGAAACTGGTATGGGCATATACCACGCGTAGGATTGGATTTTACTCTACGGTATTACAAACACACTATGGTGACATTGTAGTACTGCCGCTTATAGCAATCGCTAGATTCGGCCAATCATCACAATTGGTTTTCCCGGAAATCACGGTTCACGGTTCGCGGTGCAGCGTAAAGTCATCTTAAAACCGTGACAGTACACAGATTATACAGTTAATAAACTCGACCACGGTTTTGGTTATTGGAACTGGGCCCACCAAACGCTAGGTCATTGCGTTCGTTATTATCGAGCGGATTACTATACGTTTGCAAAATAATGTTTTGTTCGCTGTACGCGGAACTACTGTAAATTACATCACGGTCATTTTGAAGGCTCTATATACAGTAATTTCAATTTTCAAACACCGGCAACACTGTGAGTGACGCATTTTCGTAACGGTGGCCAATGTTGTCACGGAATTACTACAGCCTCATATCTTAAAAGGGAAACGCGTATAGATGTTTGCACATTAAATAGGGTAAGTGGGCAAGTGAGTACCGCTTTACTGTACAGTAGGTGTCTAGAAGGGTCACTGTAATTATAGATGTGTTAAATTTGAATTCAATGGTACACAGTCCTTTGATCAATACTTTGAACGTATTTAGAAAATCCTATGGTTTATAGAAAATGATAATAAAAACATTCGGTGAAATGTTCACGTATTTAAGGTTATTTTTTTTTTGGTGTGACACAAAAAAACAAAAACATTTTTTGCCAAAAATTAGCTTTGTGTAAAAATTCCCGTTTTTCCCTTAACCTAATTTTTCTTCCCAACGCTTTTGAAAACTATTGGGAATTTTAAATTTTGACCTCTTGAATGCAAGCAACAATTAGATTCGCGTTCACATTAGAAAAGTTCCTAAGTTGAAAATGGAAGCTTTATTTCGACTATTTATCGTGTACACAGACAAAGAAAAAAAACACATTATTGTAAACTCATACATTCATCATTCCGCTCAGAAACTAAAAACACATATAATACTTTCTTTTGTCTAAAAATTCTCATATAGAAAAATACTACTAAAAATATGAGTTTTCCCGAAGAAATTGTTTTTAATGTTTTTATTTTTTGACAATGACATCATAAAAATGTAATTTAAATGTTCAAAAACTAGTAACACGAAAGATATAATCAAATTAATTGCAATTAAAATGCATCCGATATCGTTAATATCTTGATAATTCTGCGTAGTAGAATAATACTCCCATTTTACAAATTGTCAACTATTAATTTTCTCGAGGAACACAAATTTAATTTAAACAATAATACTTCAAATAAGAATCTATTAAATGCGGAAAACAGCACGTGAAACTTGAAATTTGCACTTATTTAAACGTAAAACCTATTTTACCTATATGAAAATACATTCAAAAATATGTAGATACTTACACGAATGTTTTAGAATTGATGTAAGCGCGATTTGCTGAACAGATTCATTTCGGGCACTTTCTCATAAATATTTTTCTACAGTAATGATAATAACAGCATAAAATATTCGAAAACGATAATATGAAACTCGGGCCCTGGCCGTAGATACTGTTATGCTATTATAATAATATCACAATATATGTTATACACAATGTAATGTTAATAATATTATAGTATCGTCGTTGCGCGTTGTCGGATCATCTATTTCGTGGTTTATTATTATTATTATTTTTTCGTAGTTTTTAAATTTATATTCGCGTTGAATGGAACCGCAGGTGGGTACGCCACGACGTCGGCTCCCCGCCGGCCGCTCGGCCAATCAATCACCCGGGCAATTGGCGGGCACACGCGCGCTCGCGCCCACGCCGGCAGGATTTAAGTACGACTACGACCGCGACGGTGCCCGGCTAGGTTTATAATATAGGTAGATCCGTTTTAGGTATCTTTATAAAATAATGTTTAATATGTTTATATTAAACTCATGTCGGTCCGTCCCGTTTTTATTATTATTATTTTCCTCGACGTCACCGCCGCCGCCGCCGCCGCCGTCTCGTTTTATATTATAAAACTGTTGTACATATTATTATGTTTATTTAGAAATTATTATTTAAAACTTATAGGTACGCGATAGTGCAATACGCTTGTTATTGTATTATTGCACGGCAGTGTACGGCGGACGGCGACCGAAGACGACGTGACCTTTACGGCTTCACGTCGGAGCGGGGACTTTCCATTTATTGTGTCGTTGTACGATAGGTAGGTACATATTATTATACACCATAAGCACAACCTATGGGCATTATATTAATCTTCGTGGGCGAGCGTACCGTCGCACGTCGAAATCGGGTCTCGGAAATCCGCGATCGATATCTATCTCGTCGCGGGCGTACAAGTGACAATTATTATAATAGGTAGTACCGCACGCGTATAATAATAATAATAATAATAATAATAACAATAATATAATATAACAATATCATATTATATTGTATTAATATATTATGTCTTGTGCGCATACATAGTAAATTATGCCTAAAACGAACACGCAATACGTGTAATCGTTTTACCGCAGCATCCATAATACGCATAACGCGGGTCGTCGAGGGCCATGAAGGTGAAAAACCATAGACGCGGGTCAACGAGGTAAAAACCATAAGCGCGGGTAAACCTGCCTGGGATCGCGGCCCCCGCGGGCAATACACATCGGCGAGGAGGACGGCGATTCGAAAATTTACAGCCGCATGATATGATATTTCAATAGGCATATAGTATTGCCCTCTCGATTGGAAAACGTAGGTAGAGGTACCTCCTATATCATTATAATCACTGCAGCGATATATTAGGCATTATTTAATCAGTGTTCGTCAATAATTGCGCCGATTTTTCTCGACTACCCGAATTAAAAGTAAATCATTAAAGTCTTTTGCGCCGGGAAAATATAACGAAAATACAAATCAAAAATATTCTCGATTCTCATAATATTGTATCACAACTTAATACTAGGCGGTATAATATTTTTTGATATTTAATTTTAATTATTTAAAATGCAGTTAATAGTAAAAATACAGAGTCATTTTTTAAAAACGTACCTATATATGCGGTGTTGGCACTAACGATGCATACGCCAACACGTACCACTTATATTGTTCGGCGCGATTTATGTAAAACCTTTTTGAATTTCTCATAATATAATATATTTTTTTTACCTGCGATTTATGGCGCGATTGACATATTATTGTACCCAATATTATAATGTATGTATAATAAATTGTATTTTTGCACCGGTTGGGATGACCAATCTGTATACCTGTCTGTAAAATGAATCGGCTTCAACCGGAATCGTAATATAGGCACATCCTCCAGGTTAGGTTAGCGACGTCCGACCGATTATACTATTTTACAGACGAAATGAAGAGGCGAGATTTTTGTCGGATAAATCGTCTCCGCAGACCCGGGCATCGATATCTGGGAAAAACTTACTTGATTCTTATACAAGGACAAAAACCATAACCGGAACTCAACGATATTTTATAGAAGCGACTTCTATATAATATCGTTACAATAGCAATATTCAGACATTGTAATCACAATGCTCACACGATTTAAAAACTGTCAAGAAAATGCAGACATGTGTTATAACATAATATAATAATAATATGGCGTGTTGGCGTGTTAGTGTGTTAAATCATATTTTTTTTTCACTTTTTTGGAAAAATCAGATTTCCTAATATATTATAATATACAAATTTACTTTAACGAATGCCACTTATAATTTCAATGTATTTAACCTTAATATTGTTCTATTTGTTAAGTAATACGTATTTCTCTAAAACAATTTTAACACGTGCCGCTTTGATCTTAAGGTTGACGTATGCAATATAATTCAATGTAATATTATATACATTAATAATGTAATAATTTAATATTTTTTTCATAATTTTGTGATCATAATAAAGATTTGATTTTAAAACAGGATTCACCTACCTACTTCATAGTGATGTTTTAACTTAAAATTTATACAATTTCTTAAGAGGACCCGCATGTGTTAGTTTATGTGTTTTACAAATTCAGCATAGGAAATCTGCGTTCTGTTATTCAAATTTTGTGTTAAAATATTAGAGTGAATTGATCAAACTTTAATCGAATTTAATCATATATAAGTTTCAATTAAGTTATGAGTATATTCAATATTAATATTTAGAAATGCTCGAAACTCGCTTAAGACTTAAAATATCGTTTAATACCAACAAGAGAACACAGACAGTATTATCTTTTACTTTTAAGTTACATAATATGCCAATCTTATCTCTAATATTAAAGTTGAAAACACAAAATTGGGATTACTGAACGTACCTATATTTTGGTATGTTATGCGTTAACGGAGACGTCCTCTTAAATAAATTCCAGTTGGAAATTGCCAATATACACGAGCATAATATGTTAACCGAAACCAATAAACCTGTACAGTCATGGATTTTATACATGGGACCCAGCACCGATCCCTGCGACCTTTTCGATGGACACGACGTCACTTTCGTAGTGACAATAATATGTTATGTAACTTTATAAGTACAAAATCACGACGGCCAAATATAATTATGACATTCCTCGTATTACCGCATGAGAGCGTACCTATATAATATTCTTCGGCGAGATCGTCACGTCTATTCCGAACGACCGGAGGATTATCATTATTATTATTAATCACGCCGCGTCGGTCGGTTCTTCTGCGCCGCAACCGTGCAGTAACCGCGGTATAATTACGTTTCGGTTGTTCTCGTTTTCCTCGCTTTTTGTCTCGCACGTCCTCCGCACACACGACGATGAGCCCATACAGCACGCCCACGCCCGGTCGTTACGCGCGTCTCACTCGCGTCAATAAGTATAATATATGTGTACACGAACGAAGGCGACGACGTCGGAAAGGAAAATACATTATATTATAAATTACGGACGTTTCGCGTCTCGACATAACGCATATCCACCTATAGTCCGTAAGAAACACATACGCGCGTTTGACGTCGTAATTGGCGTCTCGTGACTGCATCTCGTCGTACACACATCTATAATAGTATAATATTATACATGGATGTAACATGTCAAAAATTGAAGGTGTAGTTATCTAAAAATTATTAAAATACACCCACCCCCTGTCTAATACTCTATAATATATTACACACCCTTTGTTCAAATACTAGTAGGCATAGTCATTAAATCACTGTCAACATCATTCTATATTACGACGCAATAGAGGTCAACACATTTTTTTTTTTTTTTTTTTTTAATTTGAAATAAAAATATTGTTATAACTAGTTATATTACTATACTGTGACTTTGAATTTGTTTTTTCTGCTCGTCGCCGATTATGATCGGAATTATAATCCGATAATAATTATTATCAAGTGAGCCGCGTTTGCAGTATATTATGTAAATTTGTTTATTTTATTATTATCGTCGTTCATAAATCGCTTTCAAAATCGGAAGAGCTGTGGACCCAACAATTTTGAAAATTAGTATAGGTTGTAAACTTGGCAATGGGGTAGCCCACCGCTTCAGTTATAACAATATATGGATACTATGCGTGGTTGCTTATAATTACCTATTTATTAGTAATAATACTAATATTATGCAATCGTCGATATCGTTATGTAACAGTAATTATTATTTATGCCTATTACAGAGAAACGGAAACTCGTAGACATGACGGCGAACGGAAATAATTGAAACGCGTATAGATGTTACGACTTATATTTAATAAATTATCATAAAACTGCCGTCCGATGACCACCGGCCGGGCGCGGGTACGGTGTTGCCGTTTGAATTTTCAGACGGGGTGCGGCTCGTTCTGGGAGGGGCGAGGCGCCGGGTGGTTACCGCCGCGGTAACCATATTATAAATCAGCGCAGAGACTGCCGAAAACGATGATGGCTGCGTGCGTGTGCCCTCCGGTGAGACCAGCCGCGATATTCGCAAGAAGAAAATACTCGAACACAAAGAGACCGCGGCAGTGGAGAGAGCGGACCGGCAAGGATCTATGGAGCATAATATATAAACGGTGTATTATATATATATATATATTATGTATAAGGTACCTATATACAATAATATACGCCTATTATTGCTTGTATGGATATATGTTATTACTGCTTTATGTATACGGTGTATAAGATATATAAGTATTATATGCGTGCAGCTCTGCACGGACGGAGAGGAGAAAAGCTGCAGCAGTGGCGAGCGCCAGTCGCGCACACGCAGCGGTCTTGTGTTTGCGGTAATTACCACGCGGGTCAAACGGGGTTAATCGTGAGCTATATGAATTTATATACTATATTATATTATTTTATATACCTATTATTATAATATTGTACCGCGTTTAGTGCGGGAGCCGTGGTACGTCCGCCAACCGCCGTACGTGCGTGTATTATATACTCGAGCGCGTCACTGCCGTCTTTGTCGTTTATGTACAGTGTACAGACAGTTACCGCTACTATTAACGCGTATGGTGAACATAATATTATTATTATCAGAGACTACAACGGTCTTTGAAAGAAACTGGAAAACTCCGTCGGAATGTGTAAAATCTCTGTAGACTTATGTGTGGTCCTTGATAAAATCGGAATTGATTAACGCGAAAACGAAATTTATATTTTAAAAATATATCGTAGTAAGGCGTACTTACTTAAAATTTGTTGAACCCAAAGGACGTTCTATTTATGTGCAAGTGCCGCTTAATAAATATACGTTTGAGTTTTACTCCAAATCATTTTGATCTAATTTGTATTCGCGTGTGTCGTCAACGGTTGATTTTGTCAAATAATATTATGCAGAATATGAATTCTAACTAGTGTATGTAATATATACAATTTGTTTACATTATAATGATATTGTAAAGTTAAACTGATAAACTTAAATGAAAACTATAATTTAAAAATCCGGATATAGTTAATTTAGGAAAATTAAGATTATTTGGTGTGTTTATTGGCCGGCCTAATAAAAAAATAAAAACAATTAATAAGCCCGGAATTCGTGCATGAACTATTCCACTATTCCAAAATTCACACCAAATAAAAAAAAAATATTAGTAGAGAAGGGCCCTTTTTAAAGGGCAGCAATATGTGTGTATCCGATAGATGGGCCAGATTTATATTAAAATATAAAAATATAAATTAATATTCATAGTCATTATTTATTAGCAAAGCGTTCATAGTATAAATAATATACTAATTTATAAAACTGAAATAAAAATTTAACAAAAGTCAGAGTATATTATATTCTTATTAAAGCTGCTAATAAAATAGTTAACACTTTTTAAATATTTATCTTTATACTTTAAAGGTTTGATATGATGTCTATATACGTGCAAAATTAATATAGTTTTGAATTTTACTGAAAAATCTATATATTATGCCGATGTTTACACTACGCTTCGACATAATTTTGATCAAGCCGCGAGCTCTTCGGAGCTAATAAAATCACATGGACTATAGTTCGTGACATAAAACTTCGCCCCATATACGATGGACATTATTGATTATCGTGGAAGGTCCGATTGTGTACATATAGTACGTTTACGGTAATAAATAGTAATATTTAAACGCGCGCGTGCACTTTCCTGCAACGATAAAAATGTAATCCCGAAGAATCGTGTAAAACAATACGAATATACTTTTCTTCTCGTGTACACGCGTTTAGCACAACACACAACCAAACGATGTAGCTTATTTGTACCCTGTATAGTGTATAATACACGAATAAAATACTAAAATATTTCAATCTCAGCTTATAAAATATTAGTAATAAAATGATGAGGGATAAATGGACAATCGAAATGTTTTCTGCAAGTTTTACATTTTTCGATCGGTACAAAAGACATCAGAATATTATAAATAATAAAAATGTTTACATTGTTAAACAGTGCATATTGATATTACTGATTAATGCATTTTGAAATACAGCCATTTATACGGAATATTTTTTCTAGAGAAGATTTGAACGTCAAAACTCAAAAGTATTTAGAAAATATAAATATATAACTATATAGCTACTGATTGCGTGCGTCGTATTTATGGATAGTTATATCCATATAAAAATGATTTTTTTATACTTGTCTATAAAAAGGTAGCTAATTAGGTAGTAGAAGAATTGTTGAGTGTGTCATTATTTTTTCATATGTTAAACTATTTTATAATTTGATTGGCTTATTGTAATATTGAACAAAATTTGTTTAATGAATAGTGATGAGTGATGAGTGATGAATTGATGACTCTTGTATAAAATTAATGTATTCAAATTTGCTGATGAAATTTTTTTTAATATCCATGAAACGATATAATTAAATCAACCTGTTTAATTATACCTATTCAATATCCAGTTAAACGACCACAATTTGCATTCTTTAGAAATTTATTCTTTAATTTTGTGAAATTGAATTTTGACTCGGTTATTATAAGAAGTGATAAAATATGCACACCTAAAGGTATTTATAAGAAAATAATGAATTATGACTTCAAAATAAATTCCATAAAATAAATAAATTAAAATTTTTATCGAGGATATTATTTCATATTTAGCAAATGTTAATAGAATATTAAACTTGTTTTTATTATTAATACATTGTTTTTTTTTTTTATTAAATAGTTAATAACCTTATAAATAGTGTTTTAATGACATTTACACTAGTAGTTTCCAACCTTTTTTGTTCTATGCCTCACGTGTAAATTTTCAAAAATCTCAAACTCTCTCCCTTTTAAATTAGAGTTTAGACAACCTTTTTTTTAGTGACCAGTACAAATAATATAAATTGCATAAAATAACTATATATAATATATAACTAATAACTTATTTCTTTTTTTTTTTAATTTTTATATTTTTGAATACAATTTTATAATTATTTGTATATTAAATATTATCGGTAAAATTAATTTAATGAGAAATTTGAGATTATTTTTTTCTCACAAAGTCCATAATCCGTGAGTATCGTTATTTCATCATCACTATTCTATTCCTCTGTTTAGTATCTAAATTCCGCCCCGAGCGAATTCATCCTGGTTGGGAACCACTGATTTACACAATGGTTTCAAATAAATAAATATAACTTAATAATGCTCTATACAATTATCAAAAATTATTAAAATTCTATGAATTTGCGGAATTTTTTAAAAGATGAGTTTTCATTTTTAAATAATATATTTTAATAATACCTAATATTTTTTATATCTCCATTTTGATAAGTTACATAAAGAAAATATATACATTATTAATGATGAATTATACCTTCAATTTTTATTAAAATATCTAAATATTATATTCTTTTAATGTTTAGTAAAGCATAATATTGTAAAGATTTTCTGTTGGCATAAATCTCATACTAGGTAATATTAATTTATACACAAAGTATAATTTTTATTATAACATATTCTCTTATAGATAATCTAAATATTACAAAAATCAATTAATAAATTGAATTATAAAATGTTGGTAAAAGCTATAATATAAGCTTCTATACTAGCAATTAGTTTTGAACTAAAATTTTAAAACTGACTTCCTTGACTTGCAATAATAGAATTAAACAACATTAATTTTTACAATGTTATAAATATAGTGACTTAACTAATGTCAAAAATACAATAAAAAATGAATTCTGCAAAAGATGAATATAATAATATGATGTACAATATAATCTTTTCAAAATGTTATATCATTCGACGTCCTACACTCGTAATGTATGTATCTGTTTTCATCATAAGACACCGTTCGATCTAATTACAGTAAAAACACTCCATCATTTTTTTCGTGAAAAGTGTCAAAAAATCGGAAAAATTCTTATAAGTGCTACATTCAATAAACCAACGTTTATCTGGGGCCAAAATCCCTAGAAAAAGGACTTTTGTAAGTATTTTAATTACAATAATAAATATGCACGCGTTAATCTCTATCGTTATTTGATTCACATATCAGTCTACTACGTAACACACTCTAATAAATAATGAACACCATATTGAATAAAACTTTTTCCCCAATTAAAATAATCAACCAAAACACCGCCACAAAGATAACAAAATTAACAGGTAACCAACTCATCGAGCACGAGACAGATGATGTTTTCAATTATAATTGAACTGAGTTCGTCTCACCCAAACACCATAAACGTTTAAATTTAAATTGACAGACCCCTTTCCCAAAATAATTAAAACTAAAAAAACACGCAATTTACTACTAGTAATAAATTTGTCGCTTTATCACAAAATGAAGACACTGAAATGGAAACCAACGAAGAAAACGAAATTACCGCTAAACTCCCACCATCAATATTCATAAAAATCAAAATTCAAAACTATCAAGTATTTTGCGAAAAATTAAAAAGCAAAATAAATGCAATAGATAATTTTAATTGTAAAAGCTCTATCGAGTCGCTTAAATTAAATGCCTCATCGTCGAATGCATTCAGAATCATTATAAAATATCTAAAAGAATCAAATGTTGAATTTTTCACATACCAACTAAAGGAAAATAAACCTTACTGGATTATTATTAGAAATCTTCATTCAACCACTCAGCCTGATTATATCAAAGAAAAATTAAAAAAAAAAAAAAAGGATTCCTAGCGAAAAATATTACAAACGTCTTACACAGAGTTTTTAAAACACCATTACCATTATTTTTTATTGACCTAGAACCAGCATTAAACAATACTGGAATATTTGACCTCAAATCTCTATGTTTCACAAAAGTGAAAATCGAAGCACCCCGAATCAATAAACAAGCACCTCAATGCTTAAATTGCCAAAACTATGGACACACTAGAACTTACTGCAACAATCACCCTCGATGCGTACGCTATGTCGAAAATCACAGAACTGATACAAGCACCAAAAGCCGTGATCTCCCTGTTAAATGTGCATTATACAATCGAAATTACTCGGCCAGTTATCGAGGATGTCTAGTCTTCAAAAAACTACAACAACTTTGCAATTAACATTCACCATAAAAAAAAACTCAAACATAACAATCGAATAAAATACAAATCATAAAGATATTCCCTTGTCAAACTCGCCCAGCAACAATATCTCATGTATAAATAATTTAAATAGCAAAACCTATGCACAAGCTACAAAATTCAATAATAATCCGACCCACACAACCAATGAATACAATAATAAGAAAAATGATAATATAGCGTCCCAAATAACTTCATTCATTAATGAATTAAAAACTCTCATTAACCCATTCATCTCACTTTTAACCACAGTTATCGACAAAATAATAAAAAATGTCAAATAATTATATCAATAATCCTTTCTTATTAATATTACTATGGAATGCAAATGGATTAACCCAAAATAAAAATGAATTAGAGTTCCTACTTTATAATAAAAAAAATAAATATTGCTTTAATTACGGTAACACATATATCACCAAATAAACATTAATATACCAGGCTATTTAACATACCGTTCAGATCACCCCGACAATACTGCACATGCTGGTTCAGCAATCTTAATACCCTCCACAATACCGTGTAATGTACACATTATCAACATACCAAAAAACTTATCTACAAGCTTCAAATATACAATTAATACTTGATCATATCCCCATTTCAATATCATTAGTCTATTGTCTTCTTAGCCAAAAAATCACTCCTTACCAATTCTAAACATTTCTACGAACACTAAAAAACTCATTCCTCTTTGGTGGAGACTTCAATGCTAAGCATATATCATTTGGCTGGAGATCAAATAACCCAAGAGGTCAAATATTCTACAATATAATTCTAAATAATTATCTCTCCTTTATTACGCCTGATTTCCCAATCTACTGGCTATTCCATACAAACCACCTCGCAGACACACTTGACTTTTTCATCACCTCATTGCCAAACCACATATAAAAAATATCACAAACCTTGACGAACTATCTAGTGACCATTTCCCAGTTTTACTTCACCTAGTTGGGAAACTAGATAACATAACATACAACAGTCTTCATTCTGGACAAATAAATTACAACCTCTTTCAATAAAAATCAGATAAACGCACTCCCTCGAAGTACAATTGAAATCTCGTGAAGACATTGACAACGTTTCGCAAACACTATAAAAATAGTTACAATAATTCAAGAAGCAATAATTAACTCTACCTCCCTACCATCAACCACTAATATACTAATAAAACCATACCATTATTCTTATCTACCATTAAATCTAAAGAATCTAATTAATAAAAAACGCTAAGCTAGAAATATATGGCATTAAACCCACTATCCAAATCACAAACGCGAACTCAACAAAATAACAAATAAATTAAAGAAGAAGCTTCAAACTTTTAAAACTAACCAATTTCATTCATTTTTATCATCATTAACACCAACCAATGGTTCTCTATGAAAATTGATTAAAAACAGAACCAAAAGAAGAGTCACAGTACCTCCATTATTAAACCCTAATCACTCTTTAGCTATAATCAACAGTGAAAAAACAAATTTATTCGGCACTCCACCTATCAGAAATCTTTTAACCGTATACAGACGTAAACCCTAATATAACTCACTTAAAAAACGTCCACTCATTCTTAAATAGCCCACTATCTATGGTATTACCTGCTAAACCAATCTCACCTCACGAAATAAAGTTACATATTACAAAACTGCACAACAACAAATCTCCAGGATATGATTTAATAAACAACAAAATACTTAAAAAACTAAGTGAAAAAACTATTATATTTCTGACACATATTTTTAACGCAATGCTTAGATTATTTTATATTCCACTAATATGGAAATTCTCAATTATTATACTAATTTCTAAACCTGAAAAATCTAAACATCTAGTAACCTCATACCGTCCAATAAGCCTACTACCAAGATTAGAAAAACTCTTCGAAAAGTTGCTACTAAAAAGAATTATCCCGATCATCAAAGAAAAGAAAATCTTACTTAACAATCAATTTGGTTTCCGATCATATCATTCAACAATCCATCAAATTCACAAAATCACTGGCAAAATTTCATCGTCTTTTGAAAAAAAAAGAACACTGTCCTGGTGTATTTCTTGACATTACTCAAGTATTCGATTGTGTCTGGCACAATGGGTTACTGTTTAAGTTAAAATCGTTTCTATCTGCTCCATATTTCCTCATTCTTAAATCATTTTTTGAAAACCGTTTTTTCACTGTTAAACATAATAACTTTTATTCTCCATACTATAAACTTAAAGCTGGAGTACCCCAAGGAAATGATTTATCACCTATCCTTTATAATATTTTCACATCTGATCTTCCTAGAACAAACCATACAACCTTAGCAACATACGCCGATAACACAGCCATACTAGTATCAAATAAAGACCTAAACATTGCTGCTCACGATCTCCAATACCACCTAAATCAAATCTCAAATTGGACAAATAAATGAAAAAATAAAATAAACGAAAACAAATCAGTCCAAGTAAATTTTACCTTCAACAAAAATGACTGCCCCCAACTATTCCTCAATAATAATCTATACCAATTCAAAATTTAACCAAATACTTAGGAGTTCATTTAGACAAACGTCTAACTAGGGCTCAACATATAAAGAATAAAAGAAAACAATCCAACGCTCGCTTACATCTCCTCTGTCCATTATTATCCCCCTTAATGAGTCTAAAAAACAAAATTCTAATATACAAAACAATTATAACTCCCCTTTGGCCATATGGTATTCAGATCTGGAGCCAAATCCTCTAACATTAGACTAATTAAAATATTCCAATCCATATATCTCAAAAAAATTAATGATGCCCCATGGTACATGACAAACAATACTCCACATAATGACCTACAAATACCAACTATTACCGAAGTAACATTAAGACATTACAAAAAATTTCATTTCAAACTTGTCTCAAACCCGAACCCACTAATTTCTTGTATATCACCAATTACCATTCCCAATAATCCACCAAGAAGACTTAAACGAAAATGGCCAAGAGACACTCTTATTTAAATAATAATAAAAATATAATATTAAATAAAAAAATAAAAAAAAAACCGGTTTCCCAAAACTTAGCATAGTAGGAAGTGCTGTTGCTGAACAGTTTCTCCCCCTTCCCCAAGTCATTCAAGTCTAAATTTATTTTATATTCATTCATCTCATTTACTTATTGTGCTCATTTGTATAGATTGTAAATTATGCTTATTTTCAATAAAAAAAAAAAAAAAAAATGTTATAATTGAAACAGTCGATGATAAATCAGATTATATAATTCCAGGTTTACACCAAGCTGAAAAAACGGTAATTTTCTGTCTCATGACAAATCGGAAACAAAATGAAAATAAAACGATAAAGACGATACTGGTAACGCAATATTCATGAGTTTGGAGACATTTTCATGTCCGCTCTAAAGCGTAAAACATCAATGAGTTTCTGCTTTATTCTTGCTTTGTTACTGTTTTTAGCAATTCAAGTCTATTAGATGTAAATAGGTGTTGCAGCATCCTACAATTTGTAATTGTTTATTTAATTTGCAACTAACTCGATTATTTATTATTTGAAAGCTATTATAACTATAATACCTAGACTAATATATTTATTTATTATGAAAACGATACAGACACATAGAATTTTATCAATTTTATAAACTCACTGAAAAGTCAATAGAAACTTTGTGAGTTGTACCACGTCAAAAGTGTCTAGATAGATTTTTATCAAAGAGAGGGCTATATTGATCTTATCAAATCATTTATATCACACTGTCAGAAAAAAAGGTGTCCATATTATATACAATATTGTATTATAACACTTGATATTAGAATAATAATAACAAAAAAAGTTACTTTCTTGCTTTCCGTTCGGAGTCTAATATAGTAATAATAATAAACTAAATTTGAATAACATCATCGGAACGAATAGTAATGCGTGAAAGATCATTTTAGAGAGTGCAAAGGTTTACTAAATAAAAAACACGATAATGCATTACTCGTGTACACAAGTAATAAATAAACATTAAACAATAAAATCGTATTATAATTTTAAAACAGTACACACATTTAAGAAGATCTTGATACAAAACGCATAATGAATAATAATATATTGCAATAATATTGTATGTCGTATACAATTATGTATATTTATTATCATGAACATTTGGATTTCCTACCAACGTGTTGCGGAATCTAATGTTTATTAGACCTAACCTAACCTAGTTCAGAAAAAGATACCTTTTAGTAACTTACAGTGTAAGGCGATTATTTCAAAGGTAATAACACTAATTTTCTTGAAAATTATTAACGTTTTTGGAAATATTTTTTACATAATTTGAAATCATTACTTTTTATCAGTGCAAAAGCTGAAACAATCTGCGATCATCTTATAAAAAATAGCAGCGTTCAAAATTTGAAATTATTACAAAATTTTTGAAAAAAATTTGTATTTTACACTAACAACTATAATCTTTATGATTTTTAAGTTCTAGGTTTCTCAACATAAATTTAGAACGCCTTATACCCCCATTGTATCCGTCTGTCTGTTAGTTACCAGTACTTAGTTACGTTTGTTTGTATTTTTATTTGCTCGTACCCTTAATTTATAACGGTTCTATTCAAAGTTAATGCATAATAATCAATATTAAAAATAGGTAACAAAATATAGAGGTTGCTAAATTTTTTTTAAATTGTAGATGGAATTATATAATTAATTGCGTTATACTGAAATACGTTTCAAAACCGGGAACTAACACGCTCATAGAATGTGCTTTCCTGACTTGTTTGCTTTTTTGAATGACAGCTTATGTTTTAAATTTTATTTTCAGAAGCCACATTTTTTTCTGAGAATTTAAAATTGGTTACCGCTTTGCTATACATTTGGTGGCACGCGAGTCACAGTAATGTATGTGTTCAATTTGAATTCAGTCATATAACGATTTTGAGTGAAGACGTTCTGTCAACCTATATTACCATGAATATTAGTGATTCAACAATTTTTGGTGTACAATCTACACGGATTATTTTAATATTAATTACTTCAACTACAAATTTCATATTTATATATTTAAATTCTTTGGAAAATATTTCAAAAAACGTCTATACTTTTCGGAAAATGAGTGTTCATATTTAAAAGAATCCACTATGCATTTGTATTACAATAGACTTATATAATATTATCAACTATGAGTAAATTATCGTTCCACTTTTTTATAATAAACCAAAACCTATTTTATTAAACAGATTTCGTACTCAAAGGAATACCCCAATCAGTTTCTACGATTTTATTGTGAAATTCAAAGGTAGTTATGTATCCGGCCCATAATTAGGTTAAAACTTTTAATCCTATATGATTTGTTGTGTTAGCAGTCGGTGGAAGACAAATTCAAAAAGTTTATTTTGATCACCGAGTACTATGAACACTATATAGGCATCTACAAACTAAGTACGGTAATCCTTTAGGGGTAAGTATATAAGGATAAATATGAGAACGACGACCGAGCGCCGCGGTTGTATAAAAAAAAAAACATTGCATCACTGACATACAGTGATTGTACGTGTGCACTGCTGTATTGCTAACTTTCTTAGAGGACACCGAGAATTGACGAGGAATTTGCGGTAGCTATAGGTACCTATGCGCGGGGTATCAATTCCCCCAAACGCTTTACTTAAACGGCGGCTATCCCGTGTGCGACAATGTACGTTTGTGTGCGTGTGTGTAAGACGTATTGTGTGTGTTATGTGTATTATAATAATGATATAGTTCAACAGTCGGTTTTTGCGCAACAGAAAACAGCACACCACCTACACGGCCCCCAATAATATCAGTGTCGACCTTGATCAGTGGCGACGACGACGACTATTTACGACATTGAATGTTCCTGTGGTATATAATGTCGTATTCCAGTATGCGCAAACCGTCCATATATATATATATATATATATATATATATATATAAAATATTGTAACAATATTATAAAGTGATGTAAATTTTATTGAATGTTTTCATCATCTTGCTCGTGAGTCGGAAAAACTGATGAATTTTCGATTATACAACATATAATTCGTTTCCTATTCAACCATGTTATAGGGTCGCGTTTATTCACATAATATATTCATATGTTTACAAAGTGTTTCACAATAATTTGTTTTCTGTTTGATGATTTTTGAAAATTATATTAATACGTCATATAAATTATAATATATTAGAGCTAAATAGTTTAAAACAATACACGGCATTTTTATTTATGTAATTTAAATTGTTTGGTTGTACCTTATAGGTACACCTACATAGGTATACCTACGTGTATTTTACTTTGCAAATCACTGGCCACAGCAGACAATGAAAGTTACTTACAGCCTGTCGTCTACTATGATTGTTGAATTATCAAGAACAATCAATAATATTTATTCCCCTGCGTGTAGTTAATTGGTTCTGAGTGAATAATTACAAATTGATAGTTCCAGCATGAGTACTCTGCAAATGATAAAACTCTTTATCAATATCTGTGAGTATACTGTAATATAATACGATTATGATATGTATCAGGATCAGGCTCTGATGTTCGTTATACCGATCGAAATCTCCAGTAATCCTCACTCTCGCCGTTTGAACAACTACAACAGTGTAATAGGATAGTTTATACTTGAGAGGAATGTGATTTCATTTTATTAATACTCATCACACGGAATTACAAAATAGGTGATATATATATATATATATATGTATATTACATTGGTACAGTTTAAGCAAAACATTTTTTAGATCGTATTATACGATGTTGACGATGGAATTATATTATGTTTTCAGTTTACCTAGATATCGGACTTTTATGGTGGTCGATAGCATATACCTATATTTCTTATATATAGATCATATTACGTGCATAAAAAAATCACCTCGAACAAATGCTAAATAATAAAAATATATTATGGTAAATATCATATGAAAAACTACTTATGACTCGGTAGCGGTGCAACGACGACGACGGCGACGGCAACTGCCGTAAATCATGTGCTCCAACATGTAATGTGATTAATTGGTAGGAATAATATTAATTAATAATCAGCGTGCGTTTTCATTGAAAAATACCACGTTTTGATTCGTATACATAAATATAATAATATTGATAATTTATGTATTTAAAAATATGTCCGCATATCAATGCCGTTAATATACAATAAAACGATGTTTGTACCTATATTATATTTTGCCAAATGTAAAACAAAGTTCACCATGTGTGCGGGTGTAATACAATCGGAAACCGTTTACAAGGTTCATTTAAGAATATCACTACCATAGAACTGTGTTCTACGAACTTTGTCACACGTCCGTATTTCGAATACAAACGGGTGATAACATTATTGCGGCACGTCGATCAGGCAATAGTATTTTACCATGTGTGTCGTGCTTACAGAAGTTTTTACTACGATATACCGTTAGTTTAAATTGAATATTATTATCGTTACGTCGCCTCTAACGACGAGTTTACAATTTTTCTGAAAAAAAATCCCATGAATTATATATAGGACAAAAATACGATTCTATATCAGTTCTATATTCGAATAGGTAGGTACATTTATCGTGTTAGCGGTCGTCAAATATTTAATGACTTGTAGAATTTCGCACGATTAAATCGATTTTTTGACACGAGTAATACCCATAATTGTATTGCTATCGAGACCTGCGCGCATACATACCATTATAATATTAACATCAAAATACAGTCAAAGAGAATGAAATAATAAATTATCCAAAACAACTTTTTTGGGTTTTTGATTTACTGCCTATTATATATACAGCAAACCGCGAAACACGAAGATGATTCTCATTATCTCTCTAGTTTTTGTGACTATATAAATTATATAATACAAATATATTCATATATTATGATGTATAATACTATTTAGACAAAAAAACATGTTCCATATTTTATGATCTTGATTACCACTTAAATAAATCATAAAACAATACATTAAGTATAATATGATATTATATTTATCCATATAATAGCAGTTTATTCGGTATTTATACTGTTCATTTTCCAACGCGACATATTAGTGAAATGTATCTACTATAATTTATTGGAATACCAATTTTATCTTTTTTTATTATGCTTGAAAATATTAACGTAACATTTCCTCATCTACGGAGTTTGAAAAATGTATGGAAAAATTTCTGTTAGCAATAGTAAAATGGACTTTACTACGTTGAAATCGTTTTTTAAAATACTTCAAAATTTAGGTTTTCATTTTGTTTGATTTTAAAATACAATTGACTTAATATAATCATAACCTGTACTGTGAATAATAAAATATTTAAACAAAATGATAACTAATGACCTAGAAATCGATGCAATTGAGATCAATTAAATAAAAAAAAAATGCGATATACTTACGAGTGTAGTAGGTAATATATAAAAGTAAGTGTTATTACACTCACAATCACATAAATATTATGCTATTATTATAATGTACTCAAAACATGTTCCCGTGATGCGTTTACCATCCTTAATTATAAGAAACTTTTGAACTAGGTACTTGTCAGTATTAAAAAATGCATGTCCAAATATCAGTAAATATAACAACCAATAAAGATTTTTTTAACAATATATATACTATTGACCGACATTAACATACTAGTCGTATACCTACTACCAGAAGATTTATTTAAAATAGGCGTCGGAATCTTGTAAACATGTTATACATTTTTACGTAAAATCAGCCCAGCATCACTAATTTTACATTTTGTCTTTATTTGATACCAATATTTTCTATGAGGCGTAGCTGACACAAATTAGCATAATAAAAACAAGTATTTTAAATATCGTATATGAGCGGGTCTGGCGTAATGTTGCATCATTTTTCCGCCACATGTCGAAAAAAAAGTATATTAACTGTGTCAATATTATGTTTATTAGGTACCTATATTCGTGTGATTAGCATATATTTACACGACTGTCACCCGAGTATAAAAATGATAGTTATAACAATGAAAAAAATTTAATTTTTCACCGTTATTGCGCCATCCTACCTGACAATTATTGCATTTTATTATTATTATTTTCAGTAAATATTAAGAAAGTGGCATTGGATAATAATATAAAACTGCAAACGATTATTATAATATAATTTTTAAATTCTTTAATAAGAGTTTATCCGTTTTTAAATTTCTCATCTCAAGGTTAATAAATTATCAATTCACTTAAGTATTTTTTTCGAGATTAGTCATAAGAATAACAAATGGGAATAAATGTATCCTGAATAGGTAATGGCTTCTTCTGCCAAGATACTAGTGTACAATAATTTCACTCAGCGCATACTTGCATTGTATATATATAGGTAAAGATTGAGTATATGCAGAGTGATTCAAAAAAGATACTGATCCCCTTTTTCTTCTTTAAAATTTAATGCAGTAATTCAAAATTTGATTTTTTGAATTTTTAAATACTTATACTTAAAGACAATATTTTCCATCAAGTTTATACCAGTATTATACCGCATATTAAACTTTGCAGTGGGTACCTTACATTATCGATATCTAATTGAACACAGGTGATAAAACTAATGATCTAAATAATTTCAGAATACATTTTAAAAACTCCAATAATACACGAATTATTTTAGAGTAAATTAATAATCAAAGTCATGCTACCAATACTGATATAGCTAGTGACTCAAGATAATTTTAATTTAAAACAATTTAGTTACATTTCATAGTGCATTATATTTAATTTTAATTCAATTTTTTTTCTTAATAATGATAATAAAAAATGTTATTTTTATTATATATATCATGTGTATAACTTTTCGTGTATACAAACTTACATATTTCTCTCTCTCTCTCTCTCTTTATATATATATATATATATATATAGGTATATAATAATAATAATAACGATATATATGCTTCACATACAAGTATACAACTCTAGTTAACGAAATTCAATCCTCGTTGACGACCGCGGTAATAATGTTATTTGAAAAACGCACGGTGCGCCCTATTGAATTACGTTTAATTTATCCGCAAGGCGCGCGCGGTTTCTTCTCGTCCTAACGAAATTTGTATGACATTATTATTATATTTATATTCAATATTTAACTATGCAAACTAATCCATGTTTGAAAGATTAGTAAGAAAGATAATAGTAAAATACATTAATACATGTATGATATAGTATAGTAGGGCCTTTCTAATAAACCGTAATTAACACTTTAACATTATTATTAAATTTTTTGGAAAAAGTTAACCATTTACACGATGCAAAGTTAGCAGTGTTTATTCAATATTTATTAAATAATAAGCCGAGATCCAGCAAATAGTGGAACGTTTCCAAAAATGATCAACAAATCGCAATGAAAAATGTTGGATTGTTTTTGATGTGTTCGTCATTGGTTAGGTAAATTGCTCATAAATTATGAGCCATAACTTTTATACGACCTTCCATCAAATGAAGCGTTTGATTTTTTCTTCTCAATGAATATGGGCTGGTACACGGTTACTTATTCTATACACAGTGCTTGAATAGTTAAAAAATTCGAAGGATGATGCAAAAGTGTAAAAAAAAAAATGTCTTATTGATTAGAATATAATTATAGAAGGGTTACGCACAAATATTTTCTAAAAAGAAGAGGGACTCCGTCTCTACACGTCCACCCTCAATTCAAGCGCTGTCTATACGCGTTTATTATGACATATTATTATCACATGACTGTAAAAATAAAATTTTAGGGAAAAGACCGGGTCTATGCGCTTTTTTATGCGATCGCGACGATTGCCGCAAAATGACGAAGAGGAAGTGTCGAGCTGCTGCGCATTACTGATATCTGTATAATAACGTGCCGTGTTATTCAACAAATCAATTTACAAGACCTGGAGAATAATAATATTATACTCACGCCAGTCACGCATATATAATGACACAAACGTCACGAACGCGTCATATGTCGCGAGCGCGATGATATTGGCTCTGACCGTTATTTCACAATCGGCCAGTACGATAACATAATACAATATTTGATATTATATTTCGATTATTTCTGCGCTGCACTACATTAATACAGCCGTTCGATTAAAACTGAACGGTTTATTATTGTGGATACTTACGTATATATGTTACGGTAAAAGTACGAATACCGGTTAAACCTAGGATTTACCGGTAAATCCTAAGTTTCGCCGACTACTGTTGATAAATGTTCGAATTTCGGACATTTACCAATTGATTTCGGTAAAACCTAGGATACACAACATCGTTTGATCAAACCCCGAATGATTTTTGTAATTCGGACTTTTACAAACGAGATTTGGTAAATCTTAGGATAAACAATCAGTGTTAGTAAAAGTCCAAAAAATTTTACCAAAGTTATTAATTATTATTATTATTATTATTTAAGTATATTAGGTAGGTACTACATCAATGACTAATATATTAAATACACACATTTATATTATTGCTATATATTATGACAAAAAATGTATATAGTTATTACATAATATTATTACCGTAGTGTTAGTATATTATTTTTTTTTTATTATTATTATTAAGTAGGTACTAATGCAAAAATTGACATATTAAATGCACTAGGTACATTTATTATTAGTATATTATTTTTATTATAATTAAATTGATTATATTATTAAATTATTTATTTGTGCAGGCTTGGCTACTGTGACATCTCGAGTTGCACAATAAATTTTTGGATCGGCATTTACATCTGTTTGTTACACATTTTTTCAAACAATCACACCTTATTAGTCCTTGTTCACCAGTCAAAGACAGTTGCGATACTGCTTGTCGAATACCAATTTCATTATCTGGTATAATTGCCGATTCTAAAAAACTGTCTTCACATAAGGTGAACTAATTGAGAGTGAACAGTTGTGAGAGTGTTCCCGCTTTTGTACCCAGGTGATAAAAATTAACTTAAATAATAATAATAATAATAATAATAATTAATAACTTTGGTAAAAATGTTTGGACTTTTACTAACACTGATTGTTTATCCTATGATTTACCAAATTTCGTTTGTAAAAGTCCGAACTACAAAAATCATTCGGGGTTTGACCAAACGATGTTGTGTATCCTAGGTTTTACCGAAATCAATTGGTAAATGTCCGAAATTCGGACATTTACCAACAGTAGTCGGCGAAACTTAGGATTTACCGGTAAATCCTAGGTTTAACCGGTATTCGTACTTTTACCGTAACATATACGTATCTAATGCCATTATAATGTGTGCCTATATATTTACCGCATGTTAATACCTTCAAGCCCGAAGATGGTTATTTGCTTGTACTGGACGTATATTAATCACAAAACAGGTCCGAGAACAATAAAATAATATTATATTATAATAACCTGAATGGCTTTTAATAAACTATACGTCTAAAACGATTATTTGAACGATCAATTACAATTGAATATTATAGTTATTATTTTATCGGTCGTCATCCTCTCGATGCGATTTAATACCGAAAATTATATAGCACGTGCATTGCGTAGGTGCTTTCAAACTTATCTATAACCGATGATATAATAATTTTCAATAAAATTTGATCATAGTAATCATTATACTGAAGTCGATAATGACCTTGGCGTTGTGCTACATTTAGGTAAACGATTGTTGCTTAATCAAATACAAGATATACTCCAAATTCTTATTATTTCAGTTCATATTATTATGACATTCACTTTTGGCGTTAAAGATATAAACGATAATGCCAAATCATATTTTTTGCGAAAATTCGTTAAACATAAATTTAATCAATATTTGGTATTTTATCCTTGTAATTATTTTATGGGTACCTCCCTATATAATAACAGAAAATAACATCAATAAGATTATTGATTATATTTATCGAATAGTTTCATACATACTTATATCTTATTAGAACATATTTGTAAAACAGAAAAGAACGAATAATTGGGAAAAAAGTACGGAGGCAACTTTTTTAAAAATAATTTAATCTCTCTGCATATTTAAAATAAACTTATTAGAGACGGCTTTACATAAAATGTTATCTTTTTTTCGATTTAGTAGGACTTACGTACCGCTTACCATTTTTCTCAATATTGTTATGACGTGCAGTACGATTAATGTCCAATATAAAGATGTGACACGTGTCGAATCGTTAATCGAACAAGTTTTTGCGAAATGTTCGTAACAGGACAACAATATTTGTAATCTTGTGTGCTTAATTATTACTCGATTGACAGTCATGTCGTTATTATATACATAGGTTAGGTTAGGTTAGGTTAGCCATTCGTATGTAATATGCGTGTAGGGGGTTGTGTGTACACAATAAATGCAACATAACAAAGAAATTCTCTGATAATAATTAAGATTTTCAAAAAAAAGACAATAAAATAAAATATCATCGTCAACTTGCAGCCGCATAATTTATAGATCGTCGTAGCAGTGTTCACGCGACAAAACACGTTTAGCCGTTGTGCAAGTGAGTCGACCTTATAAATAATTGATTTTACGCGTTAAACGATATACACGGTGTGTCGGTGTCGTCGTCTTTAAATTGTCGACTTCTAAGCGAATTTATGAAAAAAAAAAAATTATCAATTGATTTTTCTTTATGTATAAAATATTGCACACGTGATGTACCCTCGTATAATTGCAGCATACAAACGTTTGACTAAAAATATATTATCGTGCATTATGACGGATGAGTGATTACTGCGTTAACTTATTGATTTCCACGACTTTTTTTGAAAAGACGCGTACATCTTGCCTTAACATAGATACTAGTTTTCGTGTTACACCGTAGGTACATTTTTTTTTCCAAGTCAGTTTCGTGTATGATGTGAGACGCAGGTATTATATACATATGTGCACTTTACTTTCACAGTGGATTACAATATTGTGGCCGGCTATTAAAGGACAATTTCTGTAAAAAATTAAACTTTTTTTTTAAATACCGCTGTTCTTTCCAGCGTTGTATAGTAAATAATAACACGCGATTACAAATATTAAAAATGTAAGTTATAAAAACTGTATAATGTTTAAGCCGCGTAGTAGCTAGAATACACACCTGTACATATTATTACATAATATAATATAATAACATTATTATGATTTCGTATTTGCTTGTGCAGTGGTGTAACTGTAGCAGCCGAGTGCTGGCCGAGCGTAGAAATTAATAAGTGTAGAACACTACAAGACAATAATGGGTATAAAAATCGTCTGCAGACCATTATCATCGCGGCCAGGTATAAAAAACAGTATAATACAACAATTATTAATTATGGACGGTATTGTGCGACAACTGTTTATACCTGTACAATATAAATTGTGATACAACGATCGATCGGCCGTCGATCCGACGAAACTAGAGCAACGACGCTCTACAAAGCAATAAACATTACGCTCGTCCGTGCGGGCAGGCTGAAAGTATATTCGATATACCTATATGTATAATATATCTGGGCGGCGGTGTCTGCGACGTGTAGATGATGATAATAATAATAATGATAATAACGATAATTTTATAATGGCAGCGTCTTCACTCCGGACGAGTCGTCGTCTCTGCTGTATATGTATACGCGTTTGATATATATATATATATATATATAAATGTAGTGTAGTGCGAAAGCAATATATTATATATCGATCTAGCGGATTCCCACAGTCTCTTCGCCATTACAACATGTAATTACGTGTAATCGTTTTTTATGTTTTTTTTTTTTATTTTTTTCATCTGACTTCTTCTTCTTCGTCTTCTTCTCCTCCATCGCGACCGCGTCTACCGGCCACACCGCTGCCGCCGCCGTTGTTTCATTTTTATTTAGCGTTTACAGATTCAATACCAGTGTCGTCCGCCGTCGCCGCACGCATATCGGCCGCGGCGACGTCCCCGCTACAGCACAACCGATTATCCGCATTATTATTACTATCATCATCATCGTCATCGTCATCGTCGTCGTCTCTCTCTCTCTCTCTCTCTCTCTCTCTCTCTCGTATTTCCGATTCCAATAGCCCGCAAACGCCGCGGTTCGCTGTGTCTACGTCTCGCTCACGCGTTCGCTCGCGTCACGGACGTGCGTGTGCGCATTCGCGGCTGCGACAATATTCCCTATATATACGCGGGAAAATAATAATGCGATTGTTTTGCCGAGCACGCCTCGCCGGCTGAACAATTCCGACCACCGTCGTCCCTCTGTATACATATGTGTCGACTTTTAATTGCTTTTTTATTAAATAAAACGAATATAACAAGCAGAACGTGCCGTGAGTGACTAACGGCACCGATGCCCGCGCGGTTGACGCCGCCGCTGTCGAGCCGGTCGGATACATATGTTTATAAGTGTTTCTCATATACCTACCTATATATATATATAATATAACAATGCATAAACATTGTACGCGTATACCTCTAAACATATATTGTACACCACACACGTGGTCATCTCTCTGTCGCCAGCCGTCCGTATATATATACATACATATTATACCTACAATATATCGATACTCGCGTTACCCGCTGCCGCCGCCTCGTAATATACGCTTAAAAAATCATACACGTCCGTTTTACTCGATGCGCGCGTCTTCGCTGCAAGAGCTTTGAAACGACGTGAAAAAATATGTCGACAGCCGCGGACTCGTAAACCGTATATAGGTACAATATAATATATAGGTAGGTACTTTCGACGTTTGCGATTCGCGGCAGATCGTACACAATACCAACAGCTGCAATATGGTCGTAATATTATAATATTGCAATGCACATAATGTAGATTCAACCTTTGCATAAATTATTATCTATAAAATGCTGATCGTCGTTGTAAAGATAGATAGGCGATTGACGTACATAGCAAAACCTATTGAGGTAACCGTTCAAAGCAAAATTATGGCACATGACTTGTTAGACTGTTTTGACTTGTTTTGACTGAGCCTACAGGATTTACATTGATACCTTTTCAAACTATTATTGTTACGTTAAGTTTACTAATAAATTTATACGATTTACACATACAACTCTATAGAAACCGTCTTGCTTCGATTCATGTGGTATAAGTACTTGCCTATATCACCCTAAACTAGATGGGTATTGTTGAAAATTGTTTGAGCAACATTTTAGTATTGATATTATTTTTATAAATTTGTAAGTGAGCCTAATAAGTAAACTTAGCATGCTCCAATAAAATACAACACGTGTCCGACAAGATATAACAAGTGTTCATCAAGTCAAAATGTCTAACAATAGTGTTTAACAACAACTAACAAGAATATCCAATAACTCGATTGAGCGTAGGCATAGAGAACCATTGTTTGCAGAGCTAACCATTGACGTTTAAACATATATTCATATTCGATTTTTTTCTGAGATAATTTTTATGATAAGCAACTTACTAAGACTTTCTGTAAATTGTCCAATTTAAAAGTAGAAATGGTAGGAATAAAAGAACTGTGTAAAAATAATATACAATTAACAAATTCCTATGAAAAGCACTGGAATCTGGAATCCATTCCCTATCGGCTATCAAGCAGTCTCCATCGACCCTATACGAATTGACTTGTTGAAATTTCTCAGTCTTATGAAAATGTTTTGTTTCTCTCGTGCTAAAAATTCCTCATGTTAAAATTTAACCTAACCTTCCAATTCTACTATTAGATGGTTTTTGTAAGGATTTCTTACAAAATTCAATAATATTCTAATAAATTGATGTACCTACCTCACAATGCTTCATACATCATAGTATATAGTCATCGTTTTATTTATAATATAACATTGATGAGCGCGTAGAGCAGTCGGTTCGACGCTATGTTTTGCAGACAAAAATTAAAATAATATAAAAACAATTGTTTATTCTTGCTGGTTTAAGTCCGCGTATCGTTTTGCGTGAGCGTCAATTTTTTTTATCGATATTCGTTTTTGCAGCTTTTATAATAATTAATATTATGATAATTTACTCGTTCAAATTCAATACTATTTACGCGTTTCGCTTGGGTGCAGACGATACGACAGCAACTGGAATATATGCGACACGTCCAACTCGGTTCGTTAGAATATATTATAAAACGGCCTAATTCATTATTAATATAGTATATATTATTATGTCGTTCACACGTGAATTAATTTGTTTACAATTATTCATCCGTCGCAAGCAGAACAGTTAAATATCTTCGTGTAGGTAAATAATATATATAATATATTATGTACGTCGTCCGCGTGTGTTTCGAAAGAGTCGTTCGATTATGGTAGGTACGTCGTATAATATATACAATATATAGGTACCTACCATGCACGTTTCTATATTATAATATAATGTATACCGATTGGCATTTTTTTAAACCACATCGTGTCATCGGTTGACGGTCCATTAGTTTAGAGATTTAAAAAAAAAATGTATACACTATACAGCACTTTATTAAAGATGCTTAAAATCGAAACGATTACGTAAATAAAACGGCATAACAACCGCGTATGTCACTGATGATGCACAGCACAGTCGAAGGCATACTATAAAATATATATATAATACGAGATTTACGAGATAGTCGATCCGTTAAATTCCATCGGACTAAAAAAAAATTGCTTCACCTCGGCAGCTGGCGTAACGTTTAACTCATTGACCATGGTCGCAACAAATGTGCGCTGTACTGTTCGACTGCAGTCTCGCTACAATCTCGTTAAGATCAATTGTAGTTGTTTTTTTTTTTTTTGTTTACGATACGCGCTGATAGTAATAATGAAATTTGCTTATTATAATATTATGTAATATTTATTATGATACCGTTTTTGATGTTTAGTTTTTTTCTAAATCTCGTCTACAAAATACAAACAACTCTCTATGTATCATGGGTAGGTAGTTACTATAGGTATACCTACCTACTTATTATACACTCCGTCGTCTATTCACTAAGTTTTATGAATGATGAAATGAGATATTCCGATTTTGTATTTTTTGGCAATCGGCTGAAGACCGTATAATATATATTATAATTTCACAACGTTGTCGAAAAGAAGTATATATCTATATATACTCGTGTATATCATTATATAGGTAAGCGTACAACCACGACCATACTAGCAATTTATTGCTGTCGCCTGAAGCGGTCTTCTGCAGGGTGCTTCGCGAAGATTTATTGTAATCTAAACTCTTATAGTGGAATGGAATCTATGTAAAGGTACCTACGCATTACCCGAATCAGTAAATCTTCGTGTGACATCACCTAGCTGTAGGTTATATACATATGTTTTAGTAGACATAAATAGTTAAATTATATTTTTCATTATTAAATCATATATTATTTTTAGCGACATAATAGTACACTTTATAATATGCTGTATCGATTCGTTTATTTGTTTCAAAATTATTGCAATAGGTACAATACTGCACACTTGTTAGTAAATGCATAATTGATTTTATATAAAATGAATTTTTCATCATAAACTACGTTTATAATGGTATAATACTATACAGGAATAAAGGATGCTCATAAATTAATTTATTAAATTCTGATTTTGAAAAAATAAAAAAAAGATGTTAAAGAATTTTTTTCCCCCTTACAAGAGCACGTCATATAGTTCTATCGCCTATGCGTATTAAATATTTAACGAACTTTATCTTGTTCATAAGACCCATCTTATCCGATTTCTGTATGGCTGTATAACCTAACCTAATCTATTCTAATATAATCTAATCTATCTATGGTACAGTGTTATGTTTTTCTGTAGATTTCTGAAAACAACAAATATCATTATTATGCACAACTGTATTGTAAACGTGGTAGATTTTATACTATATATATATATATATATTTTTTTGTTACTTTATAACAGTGTACTGAGTACAACACTATCGTCGATTATCGGCGGCGAGTGAGAAATTCCTGCGGATGTACGCGTTCGCCATAATTATATACCAGACGCTGTACACACGACTTTTGCAGTAGCTGTCAAAGCGTCGTCAAAAAGCGGTTTTCGTGCACGGCAGTCATTATACATTTCGGACCGACGATGATAATAATTATCTAAGAGTTGTGCGTTAATATATACCTATATAGTGCCTTATATTATACAAAAATGTAAATTACAGTATGTACATAATATCGTACCTACTATAGTATAAATATACCTGTACATAACTGGACAACAATGATTATTTAGTCTCATCTGCAGTAGATGAGAACATCGCGGATCGGTCAACAGTGTTCGATCATTTACGTCATATGCGTGTAATGGCATTAATATATTTCTTTCGTTCCAACATTTTTCTTAGCGACTGCTACCTATACGTTTATATAAATTATATTATACACGTATATTATAAGCGCTGTATACACAAACACACAGACGCACAAAGGATTAGGATATATGTAAAATATATATAATATTTTATATATAGATAGACATTAATTACATATATATATATACCTCGCCGGTGATTTTTTTTCATATTATAAGTCCGGGGTTTGGAACTTATAGCCATTGTATATCCACACTGGATGTAAAAAAAGGTAGTAGAGCTAATATATATGTGCAGTACATTTTAAAGTTTATACAGAGAATTGTTTAGATAATAATATATCTTATATAGAATTTATTTTGATGGATTTTCGTATTTCATGGATTTTACCACATTAATCGATTTTTTTGTAACATTCCTCAGTTTTATTCATCGTTTATACATTGCCAACAATTAGACCAACTTAAACATAAAGTTATTGGTGTACCGTAAAGCAAACATTTTTTTTACAACTACCCTATACCTTTTTGAAACTAATTATTGCGCGTCCTTCAACATTAACCTGCAGTTTTCTGAGGAAAAAAATTCTTCTATATTGGTTCATATTCAGTTTTGCTCATTTTAATAAACCAAACATTATAAATTAGTATATTTTTTATATTTTTATTCATATGAAATGTTTCAAAATTAATTAAAATTGTAGTTATTTAAAAAAATATAAGTTTATGGTTTTTTGACTGTATAATATAAACCTGAAAGTGTTATTAAGAACGCTAAATAAGGCTGTGTCTTTTTTATTGTCTCGAATAAATTTATAGCGAGAAAGTGAGTTTAACGGCGGCCATTCGAACACATCATAGACATAAAATATTACTATAGGTATTTTGATACGTGAAAAAAAATTGAAATAAAAACCGACGTAGTCTCATATATAGTCGATTGGACTCACCACAGTTCAGTTTTAACTTAAATCTAATTATTGTGATTATTTTTGGCAGCGGGTATTACACCATATTAGGTACCTAAACCTAAGAATATTATTATTTATGATCGCGTATGCTGTTATAATATATATGTTGTTTATTTTATTATACATATACGCAAAAAGCAGGAAATTCAGGCCTTGTGAAAACGATCGTTTTGAAATACCAATATACTTATTCATACGTTGTCCGAACAAAGTAATTTAATATAAACTCGTATATAACTCTTCCCTATAGAATTTTGTGGGAAATGTGAATTAGGAAATCGCCTGAAATCGTTTAAATGTAATGTCAATTACATTATATAATTTTTGTCACTCCTTGTTATTCCAAATCACTATAAACATATTATAGGTAATTTAAACACAGTTTAAATCAGCCGATTTTATAAATACATGATTTATAATTATTGGCATAGTAGAGTCTAACTCAATTATTGTCTACGCGGACGTGCGGTATTAATTATTAAGTAAAATGTATAACTATTTTTCTGGATGACTAGATTGTTTCTTATGGATCTAGAGTAATGAAACAAAAAACTAATTATACAGCTGGGTAACTAACATATAAGTTTGATTGACATTAATTTCAGTATAATATATGTAAAACCTTACATAAATAATAACAAACAATATTAAAAACATGGATTAGTATAACACCTGCACTATGATTTAAAGGGTCAGCAATTCACTAATTAGTACGATTTAATTATTCATAATATCGCTGGGCAAGCATATTTATGCACCAAAAATGATAATCTATTCATAATATTTAATCATTGAAAATTTGGAATCCAATAATAAATGGATTGTTCAGTGTCCTTGTTACCGTATCACTGAGAAGCAGAAATAAGTATAGATGGGGTTAAATTGAAAAAACGTTGGCTTAATAAAAGAAAATTAGATTTTATGTTTTATATATTTTAAATTCAAAAAAAAAAAATATGCAACTCTGTTATAATTTATTATGATTATAATTATTATTATTTAGTAAAGTATGAGTCGTCAACATTTAATTTTCTACATCAACATCACCCATCATGGAAATTCTGAGTATGTTATATACACCTCTATGGCACGTATAATAATGTGTATCAAAAAAATATTAAGTTTGTGTTTTAATAGAAAATTGAGTTTCAGTTTAAAACATTTATGATTGATATGCAGTTATTAAGACTTGTGCGTCTATAACTTCAAAATGTATATTCCAAGAATATAATATAAACGCTTGCTCTACAGTTTGGTAATATATCTGTGATGTATTTTTCTTTTATTTCTAAACATTTTGACTTGTAGTGGCTTAGAGTTTATTATAATTAAGTGAAATTCAACTGCAATATATTGCAAATATATGCCAAAAACTCAAACATAGCCGTTTCACATAAAAATGCTATTTAAAACTACTTTTGTTTAAAACATAACGGAACAACACCATAAGGCATGCCTGAACTGAAATGTGGCAATCGTGATTTGTTAATCGACCAGCCATTAAATGGATAAATTATCATTGTTGCAATACCACCGACCACAAAATGTGTGCGATAGCGTTACATTGAAATAACAATTACTTAAAAGTTTTAAAATGTAGAACGATGATGTAAAAAAAAAATCGTTACGTTTATGTCAATTTTGTGCAGTTAATAAATGTGAAATATGCTCTAAAAGAATTCGTATTTTAATTACAATTTCACGGAACACATTATTTTTTGTATCTACTTACAACTATCATCAGCGTACGATCGCAATCAGCGAAAAAATATGGAAATGAATATACACAAATCCTGACCCTCCATTTACTACACACATGTAATATACTATTATACGATCCATCGCCGGTCTACCCGTCCCGGAAGACCGATTAGTGTGATGTACACGTCGGCGTATCGCATTATTGTATTAACGATCGTTGGACATCGCCGCGGCGCGTCGCATAAACCGAGTAATGGCGCGTTTTCTCGGACGTCGCGCAGCGGGTCTGCTGCCGGACCAGAACGGATCGAAAACGCCGACCGCGAGCACGCGCTCACACAATATTTAATAATATAATATGAGGACTACGCAATATCGCATATATGTGTGTGTGTGTGTGTGTGTGTGTGTACTGACTGCAGCGCAGTCGTACTTACCTATTGGTCGGAAAATAAATCATAATAGAGCATAAATAATTTAAAAAAGAAAATATAACTAATATTGGCTGTCAATTATTATCAGCCGGGCAGGATTTATGAGCGGTTTCCGTCTAATTGGTATAATAATAATATTGTACTATGTAGGTACATAATATACCGTAGACAATATATAATAATATTATAGCGTCGCATTCGTACAAACGTGTTTTTCATTTTTTTTTTTTTTTTTTTTTAATTACGATTTCATCCCTCCGAG